>JADBHU010000437.1:0-15013 GCA_017140155.1 Fusarium devonianum | reverse complement strand
GTGGTGGTGGTGAAAATAGTCGAGGTCTCACTCAATGTCTCAGCAGTTGTGGTAACGGACTCAGTCACTGAGCTCGACTGCGAAACAACACGGCAAGGTCCAGCATGGACGGCGCCAATAGAGAGGAGGGCAATGACGCCGGTGAGAAGGTTAGAAGAAAGCATCTTGGTGGTAAACGAGTGACTGGGTTGAGGAATCTCAAAGGGAGCGTGGTAAAACGAATGAGAGTGGAAGCTATTCACAAAACTGGGGATATCCCCATCCCCCTGGCTTGATGTAGTAGTTATATGTGCATGAATACTTGCTTCTCTTTCAGCTCATTCCCCAGAGTGGTAATTTGCATGAGCTAAGCCGAGACTATTGATTCTGGTCTTTGTTCTCGGTCGCGTCCCAATGCTTCTACCCCTGACTGCTTGGATTGGACCGCCCAGCAGGCTAGTCACTGGCCGTCCACTATCACTCCACTAGCAACAGCCACTGTGCAACCAAGAAAGCCACCTAGAAGCGATAGGAAAATGTGCCAATTAGCAGCGTGCTGATCTTTTTCACCAAGTGGGCTCACAAGCCATGGGGAAGATCAAGGAACCATACCCCGTGAAGGCTGCCAGGACCCCCTAATGAGCGCATCAATAGTCCTGATGCATCTAGCTTAGCGGAGCCACAAGCCTTGCTCTACAACTCCGTTTTCCTATAGCTGTCATTACCAAAAAACAGCCGCATTTATTCGGTCCACATGCTCCCTACACGGCACGATCAGTCCACCTGGGACGTTCACCCTCGGAATTTAACCAAGATCCTTTTACTCACACATCCCCGCCTTGAGCTTTGCAGACACGCACATGGTTATAGCTCGTTGAGACGCTGCCAACCATGAGTTCATTCTCGTCTAGGTTGATCAAAAGGCGTACGGTAGTCGTCTTGGGCATATTCTTCTTCTTCTTTGTCTTGTATTCCGCTAGCGTCTCACCCCTGCGGCTCGTCGTGCGTCCTCTCCATCCCCAGCCAGTGAGCATAGGCCCCAGCTACGGAGCTTTTACTGACCACATTGGTCCCTTCAGGACCATCTTCACTCTGCTTCGGTGCTTTCATCCTTCCATCATGGAGCGCCGAGAGTCTCCCGGCTGCACTATCTCATACCCTCAAGCATTACCAATGATGCCGTCTGCGCAGGCGTGGTCTCGGCCCTGGTCAATCGTTACCCAGTTCCGACAATAATCGGCTACAAAGGCGAGAATGAATTTGATGCAGCGGACCATCTTGCCAAAATTCGCGTCATCAACCGATACTTTGAGAACTTGGCTGCTGAAGACGATGACCTCGTCATCATTGTCGACAGCTTTGATGTATTGGCGCAACTGCCTGCGGAAGTCATGATTGAGCGTTACTTTGACATCTCGTCAGCATCTGAGCGCCGCCTCGCCGACCAGCGAGGTATCACGATAGATGAGCTGCACAAGCTCGGGCTTCGCCAGTCCATACTCTATGGCGCAGGCAAGATGTGTTTTGTCGGGTCTCCAAACGAGCCGGCGTGTCCATTGATGCCTGCTTCCAACTCTGCCCGCTTCAAATTCGGTGTCAAGGCGGGAGGTGCTGACGATCGGTTTCTGGACTCTCGATACTTGAACTCGGGCACCATCATGGGGCCTGTGGGAGATGTGCGGAGATTCATCAAAGCTGTACTAGATCTTGTTGTCGCTGATGATACGGCGGCCATTGACCCAAACGACGCGGACGGAATCAGGATTCATCACATGGATCAATGGTTCACTGCCAAACTCTACGTTCGTCAAGAGTACCACAGAGCTCTTGATCTAAATAACGGAGAGTACCCCGCCGATCTAAGCAACCTCACCGCGCTCCCGAAGCCGAGAGAGGGAGTGAACGATACGACAGAATACCACGTTTTCGTGGATTTCGAGTCTTCGTTTGCCCAGACGCAATGCCGCAACGAACTGGAGATTCACCTCCTCCAATACAATAACCACGACCTCACCGCATCCATTACCGAGGACTTTCTCCAGGAGGGTTGGGTATTCCGACCACATGACATCCAAATGCCATCCAGCCTCTACAGAGCATTGGGGAGAGTCTGGGATGGCTTATCTGCTGTTGCGGAGCCCCCGATTGCCCAGTCTCAGCGAGAATGGATCCAGGGATTGAGTCTTGCAACGAATATTGCATCTGAAAATATCTATGCGTTCTACCATAACACATGCGAGAAGCGGTTCTTTCTGCAACGCTACAAGCATTTCTGGTTCCATCCATTTGTAGTCCCTCTGCTTCGACTTGCAAAGGGAGCACTGCAACAAGCTGAACCTCTCCACCCGGGACTTATTGATGGCCGCATGTGGATGGCTGCAAAGGCTTACCCATCGCTGGATGCAGCACCTGGCGTTGATAAAGATGGTTTCGGAGGCGCATTTACTGACTTGAAGACAGAGCCTTTCTTAAACTTGGAAACACTCTGTAAAGAAAGCTTGACTGATATACTTGGGGTACAAGATTATAGCTGAGATATGTTTGATATGTATCAAAGAATAATACAGGAACATACTAACATAGATACTTGTGCTATTTCACGTGCTTTCTGTAGAGCTTCCTTTGTATCAACCCTTCTCTCGTGAAGCATCGCAGTGTCGAGAGTCTTCTTTAGCTCGTCTTCTTCTTTCTCAACATCATATCCCACTCAGCACGGATTACCAAATCGCCCTTCTCCTCGGCCTCATCAATGTCGCAGCAGATGAACACCTTCGTATGAAGCTCCATGGTAGTCTGTCTTTCATGGTTGGGCTATAGGTGCTACTTGTCTTCTTCCTGTCGTTGTTTGCAGATGAGTGATATTGAGTGAGCGCTGCGCCCGGGATGCGATCGGGTATGTTGATGTAAGCAAGCTTTCCCGTCGTTCGCAAATACGTAAGTACCTTGACGAAGCTGCAGTGCTTTTAGGAGGTCGGATCAGGAAGCAGACCTAGCCTCCGCGAAGTGCTGACGTCACGCTGCCGGGACCTGGAGAATCTCAATCTCAATCTTCATCTTTCACCACTATCACAAATAACCCAGATCCTTGAACGCTCTCTGTAGTATTTCACAAATCACATTCTCTTTCCTCTTGTTGTATTCCTCCATATACTCTCCGTTCTCAAGAGTTGCATCAGCTGACTCTCTCTTAGTCTTCGCGTATAACTTTCGGTCAGCCTCATTACGCCGGAGCCAGTCTCTAAAAATCCTATGCCGTTCCACTTCAGGTGAGTTCGGTCCCCAGACATGCAGGTTCGTCGGGATCGGCTCATAGTTGCAAAAGAAGCGATGCTGATGCCAATGCGGCTCCCGCAGAATGAAATGAAAGCCCGCTGTTTCAAGAGCTGACACGTAAGATTCCTCGTCTGTGACGTCTTGCACCGTCAAGTCAATGTCGATGACCGACTTGGCTGGAAGACCGGGGACGCTTGTTGAGCCGACATGATTAATCGAGACAGCCGTGCTGCCGAGTGCGGACTCAATGCGGGCTTTGACCAGGGCAAAATGCTCAGGCCATGAAGGGTCTGGCTCGACGATGGCCAGCGGATGCTTGTGTTTGCGATAAGCTACTCGCTCCACAAGGGACGGATCGATCTCGTAATCCTTCAGCAGCGCTTCAATAGAGATTGACATGGCTTGGTGGAATTGCGGAAAATTGCCTATGGCGTCGTTTGTCGCCGCAATAAGATGGCGATGTAGAGACTAAGATTCAGGCATCTCATTTGAGTATTGCGCGTCAGCCTTTACTATTTCCTACTCTTTCCCTATTCGGTGTTTATTCGGTGTTTCTGAGTTCGGAGTGAGTCATTCACCGATGCATGCATGCATGCTCCCACTTCAACTAACGTAGATACTTACTTGCCCTGCCCACTTGAGTACCAGTAAGTAGCTCCCCTTCTTGTTCCACAGAGTACTTGTGCGAGAGTTCTTTGTTAGGTGGATATCCCAAGCTCCTCAGCGAGGTCCCGAGCAGCAAATACTTGCCAGTTTGGCTTCAGAAGGCAGACTACAATACCTGCTATATTGGCAAGCTTAGCTGCGCATACTGCTGAGGACTTTTGATAAGCCCCGTGCCGCCAGCTGGACTTGTTTCAGATCTTCTACTCCACCATTTCACGTACAGCTATTGCAACGTTACGTGGAAATGGGATAAAAGTTCTCCAGGCGGATTTAAGATTGATATTATATAGCTCCTATCCGGAAAAGAATGTAACCCAGTGATAAAAGTATGCGACAAATGATATGAATATTTATCCTACTAGCAGTGCAGGCGGCGGCCATCATATCTGGTATAGAAACAAAGGGATTAATCTAAATAGAAAAAGAAGACCTAGATGCCGTTTCCATCCATGAAGCCTGCGAGTGTACACAATCAACTATACACGGCTTTTCCTGGTGGCCCCAAGGATGAGAAGGCAAGCGGGAAAACAGTTTCGATGTGACCTTTAGTGGCAATACTGTCCAAACCCTTGCTGCATAGCCTTGAGGTGGGTCCAGCCGTGACCGTCTTCGCCGAGGGACCAAGCCATGATACTCTTGACACCGCGGGTCGTGGCCGCAAGGGCAATCTTCTTGGAGATGAGGTCGGGGGTGTCCCAAGACCAGAAGATGTTGTTGGGGGCATCCCAGTACCACTGGCCGCCGTTGACGACGTCGGTACGGCCGTTGTCGAGAGCCTTGTGGAAGGAGGTCGTGATATCGATGCCATCGCATTTGCCAAAGCCGAACTGGCAGCCGGTGCCGCAGTGAGCGGGAGTATCGCCGCTACGCAGGATGTCAGCGTTCTACTTTCAGCATAGGTAGTGTAGGGGTCAACAAGTACTTACCACCAGCCAGACTGGGCACAGCAAGCGTTCGCAGCACACTTGTAGAAGGAACCAGTGCCACAGGTAGAGTCAGGGGTGAGGGTCAGATTGTTAGGGGGCGCGGCAAAGTTGGACGACTCAAAGGTCACGGAGCCAGATTTGCCCGAATCACTGCCATCTGGGAGCTCCAGGGGCACCACAGGGCAGCCGATGGGATGATCGCACGTGTAACCCGGCTTCGTCGTGAACCATTTGGCGTAGAAAGGAAAGCCGAGAACTAGCTTCGACGGCGGAATGCCGATGGCGATATACGCATCGAGGGCGCGGAGGGCGCCTTGGACAGAGGCCTGGTGGGTCGTGTAGTTGTCTCGTCGGTTCATAAGATCGTAGCTCATGACCTATTGAAGATTAGCAGGCTGTACAAGAACAAAGGACGGGAGGGCATTCACGTTGACGAAATCAACAGCTTCGTTGATTTTGGGACCCTCGGTGGAGGTATAGGCGATCATATCACGCTTAAGACCCGGTACGGCGATTGAGAGCTCCTTTTGTCCGATGGCCTTCTTGATTTCCTTGAGCAACTTGGGGTAAGAATGGATCTCGGACTTCTTCTTTGAGTTGGGAATTTGCTTGTAGTCTGCGCCATTGCCAGCAGCATACTCCCAGTCGACGTCTATGCCACAGTTAGCTGATCTATTCGAAAAATCCCCGGTCGCATACATACCAATACAGTCAAAGTCCAGTCGGGCAAGAGTGTCTGCGACATTCCTGGCAAAGTTCTCGCGAGTCCTGTCGGTTTTGGCACCCGCGCTAAAGCCGGCGGTATCGCCCCAGCCACCGATAGCGACGCAGACCTTGATATCGTGATCAAAGAGGGCGCGAACGTCCTTGACGGGCTGAAAGGGCTTGTATTCGCCCCCAGGCTGAGACGCAAAGAGGGACGAGTTGGCGAATGACATCACGACGTGAGTGACATCGGTCGTGAGCGACTTGGCAGGCAGCTCAGTAGTATGATACCTTGAGAAAGCAAGATTTGTCAGTATCGATCTGGCCGAGGTACGTCAAGTACTTACTGGTCATAGTAGAGGGCAAATCGCGAATTGGCAGCGTTAGCGATAGTGGCGGCCCCGAAGGCCAACAGCGTAGACAAATGCATCCTTGGGGGCTACAAGAGAATCGATTTGAAAGGAAGGTATGAAGGAAGGTATGAAATCAAGAAAAGTGTGACAGTGAAGTGTATTGAAGAATGAATGATGTTGGAGACTGCTGGGTTATAGAACAAGAACAGCGCCCAGCTTTAAAGCAACGAGGCGGCATTTATAATCTACTACGTATCATGGTACGCAAACGCTCAATCGTCAAACGATGCCTGACATGCCGCCCGCGGTCTCCGAGAGATGGTGCTCATACTCCCAGGGCTATCCCAGTCCGATGCCTCTACGTTTGACTGAGTCTTCCAGAACTGGGCGCTGGGTGCCGTTTCATGCTACCCTTTGGGATTAGCCCTGGTCTGACCCCAGATCTAAGTTCAACGGCATTTGGTTGTGGATCTCATTAGCCTGGAAAGCAAATGATGTCAGGCACAGCCCAAAGTCAAAACGCCATTGAGCCAGGCTAGGGTAGTCCGAGGCAGCCGGTTACGCCGGCAGCCCCCTTTTCTCTACAATGCACCAATTTCCTTCGGTGGCACAGCGTCGGCAGTTGGTGAAGTGGAGTGAGATAATCTATCCCGCATGTACAATAGCAATGTCATCTTCAATGCCTCAGTTTCGCCCACGGTCTTTCTAACTTGGTCGGATGGATTTGCAGAGACTCCTTGGTCGTAATCATCCAGCCCTGTTGACATGTACCTACGCACGTCCATCATTTATTTGCGATCACTTTATCCTGAATCATACGACATTTGGCCAAAGCTCATGGACTACTGCAGGTCTTGACTCAGTTGTTGCAACTATGCTCATGACTTAATGAATCTGATCTGCTGCCCAGCTGCCATTCCGCTGTGATGTTTGGTAGTTCGACACGTCGTACGAACGAGTGGACGGCGGCAAAGCTGGGTATTGCTTGGCTAGGCCAGATAACTTCTCGAAAGACATGGGTATATCTCGTATTTGAGAATCGTTCATTTCATCCACGTATCAGCATGGGAGGAGTTGGGCTGCTCTCGATGTGACCTACAGACTACAGAAGAGGCTTTTCGTGCAAGCCACTTACCCTGAAGTGCAGCTATTCTCAATTTGAGGGCCATTTAGTTGTCTCATTATGGACCATTCTCTTCGTGCGTCCCCGCCCTTAAGCTCTGCCTATAGGGTGGTTGACACCCGCCACTGGACCAGAGGTAATTGGCGCCGCCAGCGTTATTTTACAATTTATCTCATTTTTCCCCGACCTAATAGTTCACCTGTAAGAAATTGTATGACGGAAAACCTACTCCAGACGAGGATATCAAAAGCGACGCCAAGCAGATGTCACGCATCGTGGCTACATGTGTGATATGAAAAATGACTGGATTTGTTCAAATACACGGCTTAACAAGAAATATAATATAGAATGAAAACAAATTCAAGTCATTAGCTCGGCTTTAATATCTGATCTCCAATGGTTGATGAGGCCATCATGCAACTGGTCAATAGCGGCCCTGTTGCCTGTATTCAATGTTCGCAAATACCAGTCTTCTTTGGCCATATCATCCGGTCTCTCATTCTGAAGTCGCGTTTTAGCAGCTGAACTTGTCGGGTGAACGACTGTCTGGAAGACTCGACGACGCGCAGACGAGTAGGTGCGGAAGCATTCCTCCTGGAGCTCAGGTGCATCGGCGTAGGTGTTCAAAGCCAGGTCGAGAGCCTGCGATAGTGCGTCGGCGTCCAACATGCCAGTGCAGAGGCCGAGGCCGCCGATTGGGTTGGTTAGGTGAGCGGCATCGCCGGCGAGGAAGCATCTGCCACGGTACATTGTGCTGGCGAGAAGCTGGTGCATCCGATACAGGTTTACACGCAGGAGCTCGAAATCCGCTGGGCGGGGTCCATCGACATGTCTCAGGAGCATCTGGTTTATGAACTCTGGCGTTGTGGCCTCCTCGTCAGTAACCTTGTCGTCCGTGATGGCCATGCTGAAGCGCCACAGAGCTCGTTTGCCAGCCTTGGCAGGCTCCAGCGGAGTGGATATGGCCCAGTAGTCGGGGTGGCAGATGTAGTCAATGTTGACCTCGTCGACTTCGGGAGGTGTGCGTAGGATGTCGGTTGTCATGAAACGTTCACGCCAGGAATGTCCAAACAGTTTGACCTTCATCAGCCGGCGAACCAGCGACTGGCCCCCGTCGCATCCGGCGAGGTATTGTCCCTGGACCTCCCACTCTCCGGCTTTTGATTTGACTTTGGCGACAACCCCATGCTCGGTCTCGCTCAAGTCGTGAATCTCTGCTCCAAAGTTGATCCTGACAAGGTTGGTCGCCAGAGCCCGTTCAAGGAGCAGTGCCCCCATCTTGTTCTGGGGATACTGAAGAACAAACTCTCCAGGGTTGTATGTCCCGTCCGAGTTGGGCTCCCCCAGGCGCCACTCAGCCTTCTTCTCGCCAAGTTTCTTGCCACCGTGGCCGTCGTCTTGCGCAATCGAGCGCCAGGTGAAGCCTGGTGTCTGGGCTGCATCCTTCAGCATAGGATCGTAGATGCCAACTTCCTGGAAGACTTGATGAACCGGGCCAGAGAAGGCGACTGCTCGCGGAAGCTGATTCAACACTTCATCCCTCTCTAGTATTGTGGAGCGAATGCCTTTTCGAGCCAGCAGAAGTGCGAGAAGCAAACCAACAGGCCCAGCCCCAACAATTATTACCACTGGAGACGGTCCTCGAGTCCCATCTCCAATGGTGGACTCTTTGCCCGATTCTTGATGGTGGACCTGTTCGACCTGGGTTACGTGCGCTTCGTCAGCTTTGAACGCAGTCGGGTTGACAACTTGATCTTGGGACAGCAGAGTTGGATGGGAGGATGGGCGCAACGAGACAGGGAGGTTTAGAGCCATCTTTGCAAGAAATGTGTTAATGCTAATGATAGAGTATTGAGATTGATGATTGGTAGCATGATGCAGAATCAGAGGAACCATACCATCTTTAAAAACTGGAGCAGAGCCCGAGATGTCCGCCGGTACATATCGTGGCGTGGTTGTTGATGAGACGCCATCTTACCCCACGTCGGCAGAGTTTGGTCATCGGAGGGGTTGCGCAAGTCCGTCGGGAAAAAGTAGGTCTAGGCCGGGGGACAAAAGTATTCCGATGGCAGACTAAGTTGAAATTGGCCAAATGCAGAGCAGAGCACAGCATCGGAAATATCCAAGGGCTTGCAGATTGTAATCACGTCACGCGTCCAGCCGAGCTCATAAATCTTGATGTAGCCATATATTTGCAGGGCAGGGCACTCCAATTCAACATTTCCAAGTTCAACAACATAGGCGAAAATGTCGAGGCCAATCTTCACCAATCTTGTCCGTTTTCTCGATGAGAACTCAACCGAGCTGTATGGTGACCTGCCACCAGAGTCATTGAGCAGTATCGAAGGCTCAACAGTCAAGGTTCTCGGCAATGATCTTGATCACCTTCAGGATACCGGGAAGACGGCCGTGGTAGAAAAGGTACAGTACAGTTTACCGTCGCTGTCTCTGGCAAGTTTGATGAGGTTAACCAGCTCTAGCTCCTATCGCCTTTGCCCCAAGTGCCCCATTTCACCTGCATCGGATTGAACTATGCTGCGCATGTCGCAGAGACCAATGTAAGTTGAGTCCGGCCGCAAGATGTATGGAGGGACTGTGCTAATATCAAAAAAGTTACCCAAGCCGGCCAATCCTGTCATCTTCATGAAACCTGCAGGTAAAGACCTCAAAAGAAAGTGCAGACCGGGAAGTGAAGGATATGCTGATACCTTCTTAGATGCTCTTGCTGGGCCGTACGACAAGATAACAATCCCCGAGGAAGCCCATCTACTGGACTATGAGGTAATGGGTTACCTGGCACATTTCCTCATACATCCAATCTAGTGATTGCGTGCTGACACTGGAAAACAGGGCGAGCTGTCCATCATCATCGGAAAGGAAGGAAAGAACGTTCAGCCGCAAGACGCCCTGGACTATGTGCTTGGCTATACAGTTGGCAACGACCTGTCATCCCGCCTCTGGCAACGACCTCCTCGATCAGGCGGCCAGTTCTGCTACGCCAAGTCATTCGATGGTTTTGCCCCCCTGGGACCGACAATTCTGTCTCCCCACGTCGCCGAAGCAGAATCTCTTCACCTCACGACAAGGGTCAACGGCGAGACACGGCAAAGCTCGTCGATATCCGACATGATATTTTCCGTTCGAGATATTGTTGCTCACTGCTCCCGGGGAACAACGCTGCGTCAAGGCACAGTTATCATGACTGGCACTCCCGGCGGCATCGCAGCTAAAATGCCTGGAGAACCTTGGCTCAAGAACGGGGACATTGTTGAGGTGGAAATATCTCGCATAGGCACCATTAGAAACGAGTTGGTTTTTGAGGAGAGCAAGTAGACTAGGTTTTAGAATTGTCACACCCGTTATTAGATCTATACTACGCATTGTCCACTGCTTGAACTTTGACAAGATCGTTTCTTTGGCTGTCCTCACAATATTGCAAGTGACCCTAACCGTCTGCTCGGAAGGCAAGCTTCATCCAACGATGCAAACTGCTCGTTGCTCTCTTAAGGCAAGGTGCTTCCGCGATGCCCGCAGCCACTGGTGTCGCCCGATCATGAAACCATGGTGGCGAGTGGTCTGCAGCAACCAATTTCACACCAGCTTTCATCGGGACCACAAGCTATGGTGGCTTCGGGACCACAAGACCATTCGGGAATGAGGGGTAGAAGCCACGTAGACCCTGGTCTAGTGACCCTAGTCCGCCAGGATGATAGATCCGGTAGTTGAACCCCACGATTGAACCCCGCAGTTTCGTGTCCGGACTCTCTTTTGGGCTCCGAGAAGTCATCACTCGGGAGTCGGGACCACCGACATCAGCTGTCAGTGAGTTTGAAAATCGTAAACAATGACGATAATTCGGGCCTGCGGGGTTTACCTTTACCGAAAGCTTAGCTCCAGAAGCTCCGTCTCATGCCCTGGCATTAGAGTATCTGTCTTCTGCCATGACACTTTTCTTGGCCTTGAACAAACCTTCAGATCTTGAAGCATTACTTTCTCATTGACGTACCAACCCAGCAAATCTTCATACTCGCCAACTATACAACTACTTCTCATCTTGAGAATGTCGACCTGCGACTGCTTCACTGGCACCCCGGGCGACCGTACGCATAGACTGTCTTCTTTGGCCCGTTCTCAGGTGCCCTGACAAATTACAAAATGTTTGCACTGCTGACCGCTTTACCTTTCCAACAGGCGAATACGAACCCAAAGGCACTCTTAGCCACTTGCACGGACTCGATGTGTATCAAGCAGTTGCAACTACCGCCATAAAAGGCGAAATTGTCTATCTGCCAGATGCGTTCGGTCTCGCGACTCACAACAGAATCCTCGCTGACGAATACGCTGCGTTTGGTATGGAGTACCCCCTTGTAAAAGCGCTCTATTGCACTGTCCCTAGATCGTCAGCTACAAGTCATGCGTTTTGCTTATATGAGAGAGGTGTCTATAGGCTACAATACGACGATTATCGATTACTATCAAGGTCGGCTCAGGGAAACGGCTAGGCATGCTACGCAAGCTAACAGCATTGAATTGTAGGAGACGCTGTGCCCGAAATTGTCATGTCTTACCAACCCGGGACTGATCTCGACTCGTATGATAACCTCAGCTCAGAGGTGAACTTGTCTATACTATTCTGACATCCAAAGGTAATTACTGACGGATGATCGCCCTAGGAAAAAGACGTTATTCGAAAGGTTAATTTACAAGCCTGGGTGGCCAAGCATCCTCAGCCCAAGATATCTGGCCTAGTACATCAGTTCTTCATGCCATTCCGAAAGTCTATTGACCCTTCAACACCGATCCATGTGCTGGGCCACTGTTTTGGGGGCAGATACGCTCTTCGACTTGCAAAGCATGTTCCGATCGCCTCAGCCATTGTCATGCACCCGGTATGTCTCGCAAGCACTGATGCGCGACTCTTTGGCTCCATACTGACCTGTGACTGTGGCATCATAGTCTTTTTTGGAAGAGGAAGAGCTGCGAGATCTGGAAAGACCAGTCTTTGTTGGCCTGGCAGGTAAGTGCAGTCCGGAAACCCTTCTCTATATCTGCCTCCTGGTTTCATTTCCCGGCGAAACAGGGCTTTTCATCTCATTCAACATCCTAACATGTCCTTTACAGAGTCTGACGTCTTTACCCCGACCCTAATCACCGACACATTCAAGGGTGCTTCAAGCTGGAAGGGCTACTATAAAATCTCCGTCTATGGCGGCACCGTGCATGGGTTTGCTTCGCGAGCCGACAGAGCTGACAAAGTAGCCATGCGACCTTTCAAGTCAAGCTTTGAGGATAGTTTGAGTTGGATGAAGCTTATTGAAGAGAAGTGAGTACAGAGAAGAGCAGGGAACTGCATGATGGAGACTGCCAAGAAGTTAGAAGGAGATTACATTGCATATTGGTATCCATAGACTGAATAGATAGGTCGGGACCATACGTGTTTTTCTTTTATTTTATAGACTCTTCCCACCGCAGAAAGTAGAGCTAGGATGGTAACCATGTTTACTTCAGAGGCTCGTCATATAAAATCTGTCATCAGGGACTACCGTCCCCTTTGGTCACAGGCAGCAATGCTTTGATTCGGTGGTAAATTGGAGGTATTGGTGCCTTGGCAGTATCGAAGAACATTCACACGAGCTGTACACGAAGCAGAATCGAAAGGAAGCTTGTAAGTAACGCCATAATGCGTCGCCCCATTTGGAAATAGTTGGGCAATATCCCATTCATAACAAGGCAGTTTCTCGCATAGATTACAGCTCAGATTGTGTAAGATATATGACTAAATAACTCTTTGGATACGGCCTACAACAACCTTGCGTGCATATGTTTGGTCAGACGACGTCTTTGAGCTAGGCAAGCTCATCGGTGAAGTCTCGCACCAATGTTTGGTCTCTTCTTGATGGACGCCTCAGCTTCGCCACTGCGGACCCGTCGGACAAACTCATCCGGATCAAACTCCACACCCATTGGGTTCTCCTCAAACTCTGGTCCCTCCATGAAAGTCATCGTCTCTTCCACCGTGTCGAAGTTGTCAACCTGGGTCTCGACCTCGTTTCCATCCGGATCTCTGTAGTAGATGCTTGTGGTTGGGCCGTGATTGATAACCCAGACAGGGTGAATCCCCGCGGCCTTTTTCTGCTCAAAGGCGGTTGCTAAATCTGCCAGATTGTCGAAGCCAAATGCAACATGGCCCAAGCCGACGATGGGGATGCTCTTGTCGGCAGGTCGTGGCACAGCGTCCGCTCTAGGCACAATTCCAATCCTATGGTGCTCTTCGTCGTACCCAATGAACGTAATGGTCTTGGCGGCGTGAGTAATCCAACCGCCAGTAAACTCGACATACCATTTGACCATGGCATCATAACTCTCCGGCTGCGTTCGAAGCACAATATGACACAAAGCTTTTGGCTTTATAGTGCCAGGTGTTGCACGTAGACCTGCCTTTTTGGGGGCGGAACTGGTTCGTGGAGCCGTGCTCGTCTCAGCTTGAATAGCCATGACTGTGGGTGGTGTCGGGTGCTGTGTAGGCCGAATACAGGCAGTAGGGAAATTGATATGTTATGCTTTGCCTCAATGGTTCTGAGCGGTGTAGAAGGAGGTATGGAATTTAGCTACGAGGGATGGCGGAATCTGTTCGCGAGTGTGATAGGATAGTAATGCAGGAGTGTAGAAGCCGCTTTGGCACCAGGTGTTATTACTAATTCTGTGTAATTTCTACCGAGCGCCCCCGTCGGTCCCGGGTAGCGGCCAAGTGTCACGAAAGTGTCTGACTCTTTCATGTAAAGTCGTCCTTCTTGCATAGCCGATAAACCAACCGTAAGCCAACATCTTACCTGGTCTATGGTCTAGAATGGCTTTGCTTATGACGATTTGCAAAACAGACATGCAGCATTGTCCGGAGCTAAAAGTAGGCCCCAGCGTCACGGTCACAATGTTGATGATGCTGACCCCGCATGGCTGCAAAATGGAGATCAAAAGTGTGCTCTAAGCGCAAGCCATTCTGTTCTCGATGAGAATCCGAGTCCGATGCGGGGTACACCGGCAACAGAACTAGCAAAAGGCGTAGGATCACTACAGCGCTCGCTCGCTACTGTAGAGGCCCTTACACTTGTGCAAGTGGTTCTTTTGGGTTAATACACAGCTCTAATCAGCTCTTGATCTACCACTTTCAAGCTAATACAGTAATCAGATGGACGTATGTGAACATTAATGATGTTTCTTGTCATCTTTGCTTTTATTTTCTTATCTCTAAAGGCATCATACGCTGTGCGCCCCTCGGAAGTCTGTCCTTCATCCCTCAAGACATCTGCGCATGAAGCACTGCATAAGTTGCGTGTCTAAGCTACCCCCTTTGCCCTTCAAGCTCCCCAAAGATGACATACTTGGGCCCAACATTGGAATACCCCGCAATGTCCTGGAGAACTGGCGCCGTACGAACAGCGTCCGCGTTGCATTTCTTGCAGTTCTCCAACGAATCCCATTCCAATAAGACTTGATAGCTGAACTCGGGGGTCGATCCGTCGACGGCCTCAGTGCACCTGGATTCCTATCAGAGCCGATTTTACATGTTTGGCTGAGCCTAGACCATACTTGAAAAGTTTCCAACTTAGGATATGTGGACTGAAAGTTTTGTCTACCAGAGCCATGTGTGTCTCGACCCAGTATTTGGGGTCGATCTTGACGTCAGGGCCGTTGGGGTACAGAACCATCATATAGGCAGGCATTTTGTGAGACTCGATGAAGAGTTTGTGGTAAATAGGTTGAGTACGCAGATGGCATATCAAGAGTCCCTCCTACTTTCGTGGCCATAGCGATCTATTTATTTGCGCTTGCTCTACGCTTGCCCCTGAAGGTCGATGTAAGCCACGACTCCATGAATCATGCTAAGCGAGCCGATGCTTGGACCGACGTAATTGGTGATGCAAGCTCCTACCAAAGATGCCGCCCCCCCCCCCCCCGCGCCCCCCCCTTTCCCCAAGTGTCCCCCCCCA
>JADBHU010000436.1:0-35900 GCA_017140155.1 Fusarium devonianum | reverse complement strand
AATTAGTAGGACGCCGGCTATATATAGTCTAGCGGGTAAGGGGTTAGTATATAAAATATTAATTTATAGACCTAGGGCTTTAATTTAGTATATCTATTATATTAATTGACCTCTTTTTCGTTACGTGATTTAATATTAAAGATAATAGTTAAAGACTAGGGTGCGATGGTGTGGGTCGGGTGTTGTCAGACTTTTAGCCTGTAATTTTAGCTCGCCTGGGTCGCTAGACCCACATGAGCCAACGGGTAAGACATTTCCGCTTGTTTCTTACTCTGACTTTACCGCCCAGTGCTTCCATGCGCCCCGCCTCGCTTCTCTGAATCTTGAATCCAGCGGCGTCGATATGAAGGTCCGCGAATAAGCGCCGGCTTCAGCGGCCTAAGCATGCAGCTCCAAAGGAGGCCAATCTTGACTTGCAGAATGTCTTCAAGTTGGAGCTTCTCAGGAGGGAGTCGTAATTTTACCCAATGCTGAGCAAGCGCCTACGTGCATAATTCGTGCATGTTTTTGGTGTGCATCATGGAACATCAGATAAGTCGATGGGGCTCTGACCCATCATCATGGGCTCTTTGTTTTAGCGCCGGCAGTGGCTCAATTGCATCAAGGTCCGGCCTCGACCAACTGTGGCACTGTATACCCGACTAGGTGATAAACTGCGCATCGAAGTCTCACCTTTGGACGCTCTAGGTGCAGACAACACTCCAAATAGAAGAAAAAAAAGTGGCCATGACACAAGGCTCAGTTCGTGTTGCGAGACGCAAGGTGCAAGGGGTTCCCAACCGCTAAGTTATCGAATGGGTCGATTTTCGGAGCCAGAAATTTTATAGATTGGCGACGTCAGCCCATCTTTACTGCGCGCCTTCGCACATTTCTCTCCGAACCCCCCAACACAAACCCTTCACCTCGCACAACTCCCCGCCAATAAGTCAATCGCGAGAGACATCATGAAAAGAAAGGCGGAAGCCGGTGCTAGTGCCTCTGCGGCCATCAACAAAAAGTCCAAGCCTTGTGCGCCACCCCAATCCCTCTGCCGCAAGCTCCAGGAGCTTCTCACTAACTTTGGTTTCTAGCTCTGGGCGCAGAGGAGGCCAAGGAGCGATTCCGCTCCGGACTCTTTGACCAAACTGTTCTCGACTCGTATACAGAGCAATACGCCCAGTCGGCGCCTTACAAGCACGCCGTCATCAATGGCCTCGTCAACGACTCGCTTCTTCGATCGGTGCGCTCCGAGATCAAGGCCAACGTCGAGTTCACTCCCAAGGAGACCGACATCTACAAGATTCACCAGTCGGGCGACCTCGCCAACCTCGACGGCCTCGACGACGAGTCCCTGGCCAAGCTGCCTTCGCTGCTGAAGCTCCGCGACGGCATATACTCCGAGGCCTTCCGCAACTATGTCTCCCACATTACCAACTGCGGCCCATTGAGCGGTCGCAAGACCGACATGGCCATCAACATCTACACCCCCGGCTGCTATCTGCTCTGCCACGACGACGTCATCGGCAGCCGTCGTGTCAGCTATATCCTCTACCTTGTCGACCCCGACACGCCCTGGAAGCCCGAATGGGGTGGTGCCCTCCGCTTGTTCCCCATCCAGGAGATCGAGAACAAGGACGGCGAGGTTGCCAAGACCCCCTTGCCAGACGTGACAAAGGTCATCCCGCCCGCCTGGAACCAGCTGAGCTTCTTCGCGGTCCAGCCTGGCGAGAGCTTCCACGATGTCGAGGAGGTCTACCACGCCGAGACCAAGGAGCAGCTCGAGAAGGAGGGCGGCCGTGTTCGCATGGCCATCAGCGGATGGTTCCACATTCCCCAGATCGGAGAGGATGGCTACATCGAGGGTGAAGAGGAGAAGAACGCCAAAAATAGCGGCCTAATGCAGCTTCAGGGCAACCCTGCCCAGTACGATATGCCGCAACCGCAGCCGATCAAGGCCGACAAGTCGCAAACAAGCCAGGAGCTCAGCTTCGATGAAGCAGATCTTGAGTTTCTGCTCAGATATATCTCCCCCAACTACCTAGTCCCCGACGCCCTTGAGCAGATCTCGGATCATTTCAATGAGGTCTTCGAGGTCACCCTGCCGGACATTCTGTGCAAGAAGTTTGCTCAGCGCCTCAGGGACTATGTCGAGGCCGAGGAGAAGAAACCTGCACAGGAAGACACCGCGACGATAGAGAAGACCTCGTCTTGGCGGGTCGCAAAGCCCCCGCACAAGTACCGTTTCCTCTACCAGCAGCCCAGCGGCCCAGACCAGCTCCGCACCTCTCAGGACGAGTCACCTATCACCGAACTTCTCGATATTTTCCTCCCCAGTCGCCAGTTCCGCCAATGGCTCCAGATGGCCACCAACACTACTGTGGAGAGTGCCGATCTGCTCGTCCGCCGTTTCCGCCGTGGTCTGGACTACACCCTGGCCACCGGCCACGAAGGCAAACCCCGCGTAGAGATCAACCTCGGCTTCACTCCTACCCCTGGCTGGGGCGACGATGAGGACGAAGACGAGGAGGCTGACGCAGAGGCTGAGCAGAACGGCGAGAAAGAAACGGAAGACGGCAAGGGTAAGGGCAAGGGCAAGGCTGTCGAAGAGGAGGAGCCCGTGCCCAAGGACGTGGCTGAACTCGAGGTTGGCGGCCAAGAGATCTTCATGTCTGGCGACGACGACGCCGACGACGACGCAGCCGTATACAAGACGGGCGGCGACGACGACAACATCCTCTTCTTCCAGGCCGCCTCGTGGAACAAGATGACCCTTGTCTTGCGCGATAGCGGTGCCCTCAAGTTCGTGAAGTATATCAGCAGGAGCGCAAAGGGCGACCGGTGGGACATCTCCGGTGCCTTCGAGATTGAGGAGCAGGACGACGATGAGGCCGAGATTAGTATGGGTTCTGCGGCTGATGAATCCGAGGACGAGACCAATGGCTTCGCGCCCAAGGAGGCGGAGAGCGATTCCGAATAACTTACCGTCCCGTGTTATCGCGACGATAGATACCATGGCATTTAAAAAGCACGGCAATGACTGATGTTGCATTTTGATCAATTTTAATTGTATTGTTCTACCTGTCCTGCAAAAAGTGAAGTGCTCTTCCATCTGAAATGCTGTCGTGGTATCGTTAAATGACTGCTCCCTGGTTTTATAAACGTTATGTTACCGCAATATCCTGTCATCGTACATGATCATCCTCCTACGAAATGCTTATCCTGAAATCTTGTACCGCTTCTCTAGCAGTTTTGCAGTTCAAGCCGGCTCCAGCTTGTTATCGAATAGGTTCGCTACTTCTGCCTGCAACAGCTCCGTCACACCCTGGGCCTCCTGCGTTCGGCCTGACTGAGTTAGGTGGTTGACAGTGTCATGTCCCAGGAATGCAAGCCAGGAGACGACGCTCAACTTCTCAGGCTTGGATTTTTTGGGGCCAACTGCATGCACCAGCTTTCGGAGCCTCTCCTTGTCCTTGAAAAACTGAAGGGCGGGGACGTGGTCAGGATGCGTGGGGTGATACAGGTGGAGGTGAGCGCGCTCCATGAGGAACGGCTGAGGTAGGCGGTCAGCTGTTGCGATGTGAGCATCGAATAGCTCCTCGGATGGCGCGGGACGGCTGTAGGCCTCCACAGTGGACAACCAAGATACTGATCTCCAAGATGAGACCAGCAGTTCTGAAAGTAGAGGACTTGTCCGGAACAGTTCTTGTGCTTGCAGCATGGTTGAGATGCCTGCATCGAGATTGCCGTGCTGAGGCCGGCATTTCGTGCGCACAATCTCCCCAAGTAGATGTGAGGCTCTCTTTAGGCGCTTCTCCTTTGGCAGATTCCCTGAAGGGTCGTTGACCGTCCGGACAAGCCAGTCCCATGCCACCTCCTCCATGCCCTCGGCGACCAGAAATGGGGCCAGTGTTCGGATAAAAGTCTGGTTGTCCATGAATCGCAAGTCTTGCTCGGCGCCGCAAGATCGAAGCCACCGCACAACACGCGCTGCTGTTCCAGATGAAGCGAGACTGCCAAGGCCCGGCTCTTGTGCTTGAAGTTGCTTCAATTTGGCAGCCATGCAGCCAATTGCGGCTTTCGGCGTCATCAGTCCCCTGGCCACGGCGTGATCGAAAACCTCCATGGGGTCGCGCTTCGGGGCTGCCACACTCGGAGGAGCCAATGTTGAGGGAAAGGTTGAGGTGATATCCTTGTTGTAGCTGAAGAGAGGGTTCGAGAGAATGTCTTTTAGATGCCGGTTCGCAGCAGATAGGCGAACAGGGTTGAGAGGCTCGACAGGCTTAGCCGCAGGCGGCGGGCTCTTGGTGGTCTCTCCATATTCACGGTCGAGCTGCTTCCGAAACGATGTCTTCAGTCCATCGAGGAGCTTTGCTGACTGCTGTTTCGAGAGGGGCAGTGGTTCGTGGTACGACGCGAAGAGATTCTTGAGCGAGTTGACCGACTTCGTTGTGGAAAACATGGCGGGTAAAGGGTATTTGGAGCTGAGAGTAACGTTTTGAGGCAGACCATGCCCCAGAAAACAAACAATGCAGCTAGATTATGTCCAACTGGCTATCTCACGGGTTGTCGCTGGGAACATATGCGTTCAGCATGGCTTACTTGAACGCCCAGCGGCATGATGCCATCGTCGAACGAGGCGCCACAAAGCGGGGCCTGGGACACATCATGTGATACGAGGGGCTTCCAAGCTTCAAGTGGCTTGGGCAAGCCTGGCAGGAGGGGTTTCCAATATGTATCACTGCCAGTGCTACTGTACATCCTACCTTATGCCCGCTGAACGGCTGAAGCAAGGAGCTTGAGTGGGGTCCCGCTAAGCCGTTAGCGGATGGTGCAGCACCCCTGGCTTGAGATTGGGGCTGCCGCCGGGTATCGAGACTTCCGTGGCAATCTATAACATTCTCGATAAGCGCTGGTGCAGCGCCTCGTCAGGTACCGTTACCTAACTACCCCTTCGAAACAGCCGCACGCAGCCTAACCTGGAAGGTACTTGTATCTGGGAGCGCAAACAGCCGTCACGAGAGCGAACACCAGCTACCGACGTCGCTGAGGGCCCCGGCACCCGAGCATGAATGATGAATGCCATGGCAGATACTCGCAATCTTGGATGGGTAAGATATCAATTGATTCTATAAGTAGGGAGCAGCATGAATTACAGCAAAGCTGCCGTGACGAGAGCTGTCATTTTCTCCGCATTCAGGGCGTGCCTCCTCCCTGTGAATGTGACGCTGCCTCTTGTGTCTTCTCCAACTCGGAACTGCCCTGGGGCTAGACGAGCAATGGAAGGCCAAGGCTCGGGTTCAGGTTGGTTCGGTCATCCCCTTGTCTCTCCAGGTACCACCGGAGCCAGAGTGATACAGGACGGCAACGGTTAGTATCAGGAGCAGGAGACAGGCGAGACAACCAGAAGTTACTTGCGGCTATGCCGTTGCGCCACCAAGTGGGCAAACACTCTAAGATACCTTAGTAATTCAGTACTCCGTACTGTACTCTGAAAACTTGGGAGGAGTACCAGGTTATGCCCAAGCGATCTGCTTCTGGTCACGACAGGCGTCGACGTCGACGCCATCCAATTGGACCATCTCTGGCTTCGCTGTAGCTGAGAGCCAGTGCAGGTCGTCCAAGTCGACGTGTTCCCAAGTCCTTGGGGGGGAGCAGGGCCTAAAAAAGGTACCTGAGGGGCTCAGGTACCTCTGGGCTCCCAGAACTGGGGCGGTCGTCACCACGGGCCAGCCGCTAGAGGCAAAACCTTCGTAACGTGAACCTTTCTTCTGCCTCTGGGGAAAACCTCGTGCCTCTTTCTCCTCTTCCTCTCCCTTTGCCCAGTACCATCCCAACTTTATCTCCATCTCCTGGCCTCTCCTCCATCGACGCCATCATCTACCGACCACGGATCCACGGTCGACACTTCCCTCCCACCTGCCTGTTGCTCCCGCAGAGGACAGCTGACAGGCCTTTTTTCTCTTGTTTTCCTCTCCACACAAGAGCCTAGCTCTCCCACCACCACGCTACCACGCACACACACAGCATCACCAGCCCACAACCCATCTAATGTCCGAAGTGACTTCACGGACGTCCGCCTCGCGCGGCAGAGGCTCCGGCCGTGGCGGTAGAGGGGGTTTCGCCGGTCGAGGCGGCCGCAGAACCAATGGCGACAAGGCCGACTACAAGGCCGACGACTCCCAAGCCGCGTTTGAGGACGAGGGCGATTTTGGCGAGCTTCGAAAGCAATATGGCGACAAGACTTCGGTGATCCGAGAGATGTTCCCTGACTGGTCCGAGGCCGATGTCCTCTTCGCTCTGCAGGAAACCAACGGCGACGAAAACGAGGCCGTCACTCGCATCGCTGAGGGTATGTGTGGCCTTTTTCCATGCTTTTGTACACCGCACACGGCCACGCTATCCATACACACTGTCTCAAATCCCTGCGCGTGTCACGTCTACAATGCCCCAACCCTCGCGAGCTGATCTTGCTGCTAACCTATCGCCCATCATAGGTACCATCTCGCAATGGGGTGAAGTTTCAAAGCCCAAGAAGGCTTCCCGAGTCAAGGCCAAGGATCAAGCTCCTGTGCCCTCGAACGAAGCGACGTCTACCGGTCCTCGACCTGGCCGTGGTGGCCGCGCCGTATCCGAAGGCGGTCGTGGCCGAGGTCGAGCTACGGATCGAGGAGGTCGCAGCACTCGCGGCCGAGCTACCCAAGCCGTTCCCACTAACGGCGCTCGAAGCAAGGAGAACCAGCAATTGTCCATCCCCACAGAGGAGTCATCCGTTTGGGGTAATAAGGAGCCCAAGGCCGACGCCTCCGAGGACAAGGAAGTTGTTGCCGAGCAGCCCGTGCTCTCTTCGACTGCTGAAGCCCCGAAGACTACCGCGCCCGCAGTGAAGACCTGGGCGAGCATGCTGCGACAGTCAGCCGTTCCCCAGGCCCCGCCCAAGCCCAAGGATGCTCCTGCGCTCCCATCAGCTCCTGAACCTGCCGAGCCCGAAACTGCTCCCGAGCCTATCGAGCCTGAGCCCAAGGCTGTGGCCGAGCCCGAACCTGAACCCGCTGTCGCTGCCGAAGCTGACGAGACCACCCCCGTTGCCGATACCGCCACTCCCGCCGATGCCCCTAACGTCGTAGAGCCCGAAGTGGCTCTCCTGCCCTCGAAGGACGAGCTTACCGAAACAAATCTTGAACAGGTTGTTGACGACTCCCAGCCGCCTCCCACTGGCACCGCCGCAAGCACCGCCGCTGACTCTTGGGACCCTCGACAGAACACCGCCAGTCTTACTGCTACTCCTATCTCTGCTGCCCAGCAGCAGCACGCTACGCAACGATCCGACACCAGCGGCTTTGCTGCAACCGCCGCCAAGGCTACCGCTGAGCGAGCCACCCGCGTTCCAAGCCACCATCATCACCACCAACGACGTGTCCTCGATCAGGAGGAAGCTGTGCGCATGCCTGGCAACCGTGAGGTTGATCGTGCGGCTGTGCAGTTTGGAGCTTTCAACTTGAACGGCGCTGATGAGGACATTGATGGTGACCGAGAGGAGCCTGAGACTCGGGCTCAGCCCCCCGCCGACTCGCCCGTCGCTCACCCTCGCACTTCGCTTCCTCCTGCTACGCAGGCCGCTATTCCTGACACTTTCTCCCAGAAGCCTGCTTCCAACGTCGCTCCCATCGCGGCCCCGACCGGTAAGTTGGCCGCCCTTGTACCGACTTATGCCGTCGATGCTGACATGTTTGCAGCGCCTGCTTCTCAACTTCAGGCCCAAGCTCAGGCCCAGGCTCAGGCACCTGCTGCTCAGCAGTTTGGTCGTTTCGGTCAAGCTGGCGCCCAAGATGCGGCAGCTTCTCAGAAGCCATTGGACCCTTTCAACCAGCAGAGCACTCCGTCCTCGCAGCCTCCTTTCGACAACTTCCCCTCCCAAACCTCCCAGCCCCAGCAGCCTGGCGGCGCCTTCAGCTCTGCCCCCAGCGACTACGCATCTTACTATACCGCGAACCAACCCGACCGCAACCCCTACAACTACTACGGCCAGCAATTCGGCCAGCAGGGAGGACAGGGCCAACAGGATGCCACTGCCTCTCAGCAGCGAGCCTTTGGCGGCTACGGAGCCGCCTCGCAGGCTGACAACCTCAGCCAGTACCCTCAAAGCGGCGGTCTGCACAACCAGCCCCGATTTGGCGGGAATGCCAACGATGCCCAGAACAGCGGCAACAGCACTCCTAACCCGACGACCCAGGCTCAGCAGCAGCAGCCTCAAGTGCCGGCGCAGCAGCAGCAGCAACAGCCGGCTCAGGGATCGCAGCCGCAGTCACACGGCCAGCAGTATCCCGGCTACAACCACCCTTATTATAGCAACCCCTACTACCACCAGTACTACTCAGGAGCCTATGGCCAGGGCGGGTTTGGCCCGTACGGAAAGGCCGGCGGCATGTATGGCCAGCCCTACGGCATTTCGCCCAACGCGCCCTATGACCACAGCTCGTCCCCTGCTGGATTTGGCCAGTCTTCTCTGCAGCGAGACTCTAGTCTGGGCTCTGGCCTCGGCGAATATGGCCGTGTTGCCACCAGCCAGGCTGGCAGCCAGCCTGGTCTCGGAGGAAGCGCCTTTGGCACGGTCCACGACAGCTTTGCCCGTGGAGCTTCCTCTTTCCAGTCTCAGGGCCAACCATTCAACAGCCAGACTCAGCCCGGCGCCGCTGGCTCGACTGATGACCTGAAGCCCTTCGGCGAGTCCAAGGCTGGCTCCGGCCCGTCCCCGTCTCTGGGCGGAGCTCGGCCCGGATCGGCGACCAACACCGGACCTGCGGCTCAGAGCGGCCTCCCCCCTCCCCAGAACTCGCAGATGGGCGGATATGGCGGTTATCCCAGCCACCTCCAGGGCCATGGCCTCCACGGCAGCAACGCCTACGGCATGGGCGGCAACAACGGCGGCGCTAGCCAGCACGGCAACAGCCCCTACGGATCGTATGGCCAGGGATTCAGCAGCGGTGGCTACTACGGTGGTAACCAGCAGCAGCAGCAACAGCAGCAGCAGCAGCGCGGCGGCTGGGGAGGCAACTACCACTAGTATGGTAAAGCACAAGCGAGATGCCTATGGGCGGCCGAAGAAGATGAATGAAATTGGGAGGTGGCATAATCAGCATGATGCATACGGCTCGTAGAGCAAGGCGGATCTTCTCTCTCACTCCTCAATGTGTCTTAAGTGTACGATTGTTTCTTTTTTCGAGAATCACCTAAACAAGATCAGGGTGGCATATGGCAAACGGAACGGAAGGGCAGGGCGTTTCGCCGTGGTCTTTTTTCCCCTTTTTGGTGCTCTGCCGGACCAACAAAGGGATTGCGTGTCATTTCTCCTCCCCCCCCAACGCTTTGCTTGCTTTGACTTTTGGTTGTTTTTCGGGGGAGGGTTGCAACGGCTGGATTTGTTAGTTGGGAGACGGACGAAAGTATTCCTTTGCAATATGTATTCTCTTGGACGGGAGGCGAGAGGGAAAAGGCCATGGGTGAGGGAGGGTCGGAAGGACAGACAGACAGACAAGACAGGGAAGGGCATGGGAACGGTGAAATGGCAGGATAGGACATTCGCCAGACATGGAGCCCGAAATGGATTGAGATTCAGCAGCCCCATGACGGGGCTCGGATCCCACGATGTCAATGAAAACCAAGAAAACTTATTGGAGAGGCATACTTGACTATACGACTGTTGTAACGTGAGGTGAGGTGATGTGATGTGATGTGGGATGGTGAGCTGCATGGTGAGGTGGAATAGAACGAGCGGTTATGGAGTTGGGAGGAGTGAGGGAGGAGTGAGAAACTGAGGCCAAACAAAGGCCAAACAGAGGTGTCGAATGGAGACCGAGTGAGTAATACACAAGCCACACAAGTCACGCTCACGCTGTTGGTAACGATTCATTATGAATCAGTCATGGCCATCCATGCCGAGCCGAACGTGGTAGAACGCGAACTGGGAACACCGCAGCCGCAAAAGAATGAGTGTGTTTGGCAGCTGGCCCAACCAGCCAGTCCGTCAAACAGATCAGCGATTCAATGGATGTGACTGATGTAGACACCCGGTTCACCAGTGTCTATCCTCTTGGTGTCCTTTGTCTGCCGCATTATCTTACCGAGGACGTTGAACTCTGCTAGCGTACATGCATAATCAATCGCCCAACAACAATAACAATAGCGGGGAGCGGGGGAGATCCGTCACAGGACCATCAGCCCTACTGCTGCTGCTGCTGCTGCTGCTGCTGCTGCGTCTGGGTTGTCATGTATTCGTGCGTTAATAAGGTGTGCTAGCAGATATCATCAGATGGCGATTTCGGAAGCTGCAGTCGGCTGTTGGGTTGGTCGAATCGTGACTCTGAGTTCGCAGGGATAGTGATTGTCTAGCATGCCAGGGCACACCCAGTAGCTCAGCGCGGGTGTATTGTCAAAATACAATTGATTGAGCTTATCTTTGCTTACTGAATGAACTCTACGGACAAATCTCTACTCACATCCTTTTACATCATCTTTATTAGTATGGTTCAATCCACACTCAACAACAGCTTGCTTCTAGTTAGCTAGTTATTAGTCTGTTAGTCAAAGCCATCCCTTCCCCTCCTCCATCCCCTCCCCCGTTCTCCGCGAGCGGAGTAGTTTTTACCCCGGGAATGGTAGCAAAGTAGATTAAACCGGGCTGGGGTTTTTCATCATCCATTCACATATTGTACAAGCAAGCGATGCCCCCACAGCTGGCAAGGGAAAGAAAAGGGCTTCTGCATCCGCCTGCTTTTCGCGGGGACGATTGGGGGCAGGATATGCTTGGCAATGGCCTTTTGTGTGTGTGTGTGTGTGTGTATATGTCGTGACGGTCATTTAAACCTGATATCTCCCCCCCTTCCTCCCTCTCTCCGCTGTCTGCACCAGGGAAGCGATGAAATTGTGGACTGTGCTTGTCGAGCAATATTGGGTCTGTTCTCGCATGGGAATACATCAGTGAATGAATGAAGCCTTGGATTGAGAGCGCGGGTCCATCATGACGGACCGAGACGACGAAAAGCCCGGCCTCGGGAATAACGACAATGGCTTCAGACACGACCAAGAAAAGACGCCACCGACTCATCAGGCCCGTCTCAGCCCTGGTAGCAACGACGGCACCAACTCCCCGGCGGCTGCTAATAACAACAACAGCCAAGGTCAAGGTCAAGGCCAAGGCGAAGGTCAAGGCGACGACGACGAGGGCGATGCTGAGTCGGTCGACTCCAAGCTCGAGCTGAAGCTGTCCAAGGCTCGCTGCATTGCGCTCGTTGCGACTGTCACGGGTGCTTCATTTCTCAACGTAAGTCTCACAACTCACGCAAATCTGCTGCTGGACAAGGATATATGTGTATATATATAAATTATATTCTGTTATACATCACAGTAGACACTCACATCAGCGCCTCTTGCTAACCGTGCCCCTGCAGACCCTCTCAAGCCAGAGCGTCGTCATCATCCTCCCCCATATCGGCCGAGCCCTCGACGTCCCCGACACGCGCCAGCAATGGATCGTCTCCTCCTACGTCCTGACTTTTGGCTGCTTCCTGCTGCTATGGGGCCGCATCGCCGACATCTACGGCAAGCGCCTCATCTTTATCCTCGGCTCTTTCTGGGTCACCGTCTGCTGCATCGTCAACGCCTTCATCCCCACCGAGATCGCCTTTGACCTGTTTCGCGGGCTTCACGGTCTGGTGAGATGCCATCGTCCCCTTGATCTGAGATGTATGAGGATATGTGAGGTGCTGACTGCATCCAGGGCGCTGCTGCAAACGTGCCGACGGCCATTGGCATCCTGGGCACCACGTTCCCCCCGGGAAAGGCAAAAAACTATGCTTTCAGCGCATACGGTGAGTCTTTGATACTCGACATATAAGAACCCAACTCAGCTGACAACATGCTCCCCCCCTCACGACAGCTGCTGGAGCTCCCCTCGGCAGCGTCTTTGGCAACCTCGTGTCGGGCCTCATCGTCGAATGGGCCAGCTGGAAATGGGTGTTCGGCGCCCTCGCCATCATGGCCGGCCTCATCTCCGCCGCGGGCATCTTCTTCATCCCGCCTCCGCCTCCCGCTCTGCGGCAGCCCCACGATAACCTCCGGGCCAAGACCGCAGCCATCGACTGGGTCGGCGCCACGCTCATCACCTGCGGCCTGCTCGCCCTCATGTTCGCCCTGACCGAGGGCAACGTCGTCGGCTGGACGACCCCCTGGATCCCCGTCCTCATCGTCGTCTCCGTCCTCATCATCGTCGCCTTCTTCTTCTGGCAGCGCCACCTCGAGAACAAGACGACCCGGCCGCCCCTCGTCAAGGTCTCCATCTTCAACAACGGGCGCTTCACGGCCGTCATGCTCATCATGGGCCTCTTCTTTGGCGGCTTCAACAACTTCCTCATCTACGCCACCTACTACTTCCAGGACTACCAGGGCCTCTCGCCGCTGCAGACCATGCTGCGCTTCATCCCCACCGGCGTCAGCGGCTTCGTCGTCGCCTTTATCGTCGCCCACCTGCTCGGCCGCATCCCGACCTTCTTCATCCTCGCCGTCGGCCACGTCTGCGTGTGTATCGCAGCCGTCCTCTACGCGGTGCCCATCCCCCCCACCACCTCCTACTTCGCCTGGGGCTTCTGGGCCATGATCCTGTCCGTCATCGGCGCCGACACCGCCTGGCCGTGCCTCACCCTGTTCACCTCGCACGCGCTGCCTCAGCAGGACCAGGCCATCGGCGGCGCGCTCATCAACTCGTCGGGCATGATCGGCCGTGCCATCGCCCTCGCCATCGCCACGGCGATCCAGTCCTCCGCCATGGCCAAGGATCGCGGCGTCAGCGTGGAGGACGTCGGCCCCGTGAAGGCGTGGGATGCCCCGTCGCTCCAAGGAATGCGCGCAGCGGGCTGGACAAACTTTGCCATCTTGCTCGCAGCCTTGGCTCTCGTCGTGGTCACGTTTAGGGGGATGGAGATTATCGGAAAGGTGCCCGCTCGCCCGGAGAGGGCCCAGGGTGTGATGAACGAGGAAGCCGGTGAGGTTGAGAGACGGGTATAAATGGACAGAAGGTGAAATCGAAAAGACACAAGTGAATGTCCAGAAGGAATGCCCTACTCAACAAGGTAGATTTCAATATCGCTTCACTCTCCGAAACGATGCGCTGAACTGGGCCATATGATGCCCCCAATCAAGACAAACAGAGCGTTTCAGCCATGTTGGAACTACTCTTTGCCATGAACTAGTAGATTGCTCTGTTATATCGTAATCATAATCAAGAAAATATCTGCAGCGTGGAGTGGCGCCGTCGCCACAAAAAACAAGACCGGCACTCGTTGTCTAATGGGTATCGAAACACCAGAAACAACCCAAGCGCCGGATAAGCACCTTCTAAATCACCGCCCCCTCACATCGTCTTCCAGCTCAATATGCCCTAAATCAGGGTCATCGTCCTCCTCCCCCTCCTCCTCCATGGGCTCATCGCGACACAGCCGCTTGAGGCGCTGCCGCATAGCCGGCTCTTGCTCCATCTCTTGCCATAGCTCGAGGTCCCATTCCTCAATGTTGTCTCCGCGCCGCGCCCGTCGCCACGGCGGCCACTCCCAGAGGCCGGCCATCAGGAGCAGTCTCTTGGTACACTTCATGACAATTTCCATGAGGCCCAAGAGACCGAGCACGATAAACAATGTTGCCCACCACACGGCATCGTCGCCGAAAAGAGTCGTGAAGCTGTGGCGGATGGCATATGGACCTGACGGCGAAGGCGACATGATGGCGTCCAGGAACGACAACCAGGCAAACCAGCCTATTGTAGTGAGAAAGAAAGATCCCATCACAATGCTCGTTTTGTAGTGTGTTTCGAAAATGCTGCACGTGTTAGTCGATAGTCCGTCCACACGGCACAGCCTGAAAAGGGTTCTTACAATAACTTCCAGTTGATCCAGAGGACCCCTACCGTGAACGTAAGTGAGCCCAGAGCATACAGCCCTTCGTCACGCGAACCCGGTGAGATCCATCCGTAGCCAGCCCAGATGCCGTACCAAGCAATCACACCCTCCACGGCGCCCAGCAGCATCCACCTGGCAAACTTCCAGAGGTTGAGACCTCTGTTTCGCTGCCCATAAACGTAGAGCTCAGGGATGGCCAACAGCGTCTCGGCGCTGAGGTCCTGTTCCCAGATTCCCATGCAGATCGTACAGAGACTGGTAAAGAGGGTGTTGAAGACAGTCAGACTCGTGGATTCGTACAGAGAAGTACCGCTGTACCCAGTATATCTCTGATACTGAGCCGTTGGAAGGTAGAAGAACATTTCCTTCCAGAATGTGCAGAGAATGAACTTGGCGGTGCGAACATAGTTCCACCGCCCGTGGACAAGCAACAGCTGCTGCAGGAAGCGGAACTGCGCAATCGAGTAATCCGCTACACGGGCAGCCTGAAGGCCTTCCTTTCCAGAGATGCCGACGCCGACGTGACTCGCCGATATCATGGCCAAGTCATTGGCACCGTCGCCGATAGCCAGTGTCAGCCCTCTTCGATGCTTACCGCGATACTTCTTGAGCTTGGTCCGGACGGTTCGGACGAGAAGCGCCTTCTGGGCCGGAGACGCGCGGCAGCAGATGACAGAGTCAACTTGCAGCATGACGGTGAAGAACCGGACGGACAGTTCTGCTGACTGCTCCACAGCCGCCAGCGTCTGTCCATCGATGACGACTACGCTGTGGGCTGAACCGGCGTGGAGATCATCGTGCAGTGCGATCAGCTGCGCGTCCAAAGCGCCCTTGGCTATATCGAGAATGTAAAGATCGGAGCCCAGCCTGCAGATCCGAGCAGAATGGGCAATATTGATCGCCGTCTCCCGCTTATCGCCAGTCAGCATCCAGATCTTGATGTTGGCCCGGCGCAACCTGTCAACAGTCTCGGGAACTCCTTTCTGCAGCTTGTCTTCGATGGCAGTTGCGCCAACTAGGTCAAAGGATTGTTCAATCATTTCGCCAGCTTCTTCGATACGTTCTTGCCGGTTGTTAAGACTAGTTGTAGCCTCGTCCCAGAACTTCTTCCATGCTTGATATTCCTGCTCTGAGATGAACTTTTGCGCAAAAAGCAGGGTACGAAGTCCCTCTGTGGCAAAATCATCCAAATGTTTGAAGCACCTCGTGAAAATCTCGGCATCGTCCAGATGATTAGTAGAATCATCAAGGAAAGCCAAGTGTTCTGGGACAGGCTGCTGGTAATGAACGGGAGTGTTCAGGAACTGGCCCCTAGAAACATCAATCGACGCACCTCGAGTCGTTATAGAAACGCGAGGTTTATCCTCGGAGCGACGCGCGAGCCTGCTAAACTCGAACGACTTGCTCCGGTCTACCTTGGGCCGCCTGCTCGTGCTCCGGTCTCTTGAGGAAGACCCAGGATTCCGTCGGATGCTGAGACTAGGTCTTCCACCAAAACTGTTACGTGGCTCCTGTTGCTCGCTTCGCCGATACAGCTCGCGTTCCAGATCCGCGCTCTTCCGCACTTCAGTAGCCTTCTGCTTAGCAAGCTGCGACAACTTGAGGCAGGGGAGAATAGCCGAATCTGCGCCCTTGCAGATGACTGCAATACGCCCATCAGGAAGGCGCACAAGGATAGACATCTTCTTTCGTGCGCTAGTGAACTCGATGACATCTAGGATTTCATAATCCAGGTCTTCCTCTTGGCCGTCGGGTTGAGACAGTCGCAAGGTGATTGTCTGGGTCGTGCGGTTGATGACGAGATAGCCTAGCTCTTGAGCCGCCTTCACCAGAGCGAGCTCGTCCGGAGACGCAGCTTGGAATTCCAATTCTCCACCCTCTTTCCGTTCTGGCAAGCATGTATGGCAGAGAGCTACTGCAAGAATGTAGTCTTTTGCTTTCCTGGCGAATACCGAATTGGGACGGAGGCGGATATACTCGATCAGGTCGTTTGTGGTCACCTCAGGCTGGACGTGATCTGGACGTCCGGTGGAGCGCCACTGAGACGACGATCTGCGACTACCAAAAGATGGTCGCGAAGGGGCCATGGAAGGTCTCGAGGGAGCCATTGAAGGTCGACCAGACATGGAGGGCCGGGGAGACATGGTTGGCCGGGACGGGGTGGCGACCGATAATGTCGTAGAGGATTCAGGCTGTTCCTCCCTGATGACGACTGTGACAGGCTCCGTCTTGTAGACGGACGGTTCACTGTTCGACTCGTCGTCATCTAGTTTGGCGGCTTCAATTCCATCAACCTTTGGCTCGAGATCCATCTCATGCAGCCACACCGTCCCAGCAACACTGATTTTGCGGAACTTCATAATGTTGTCCGTTAAAGTTCCAGTCTTGTCAGAGAAGACATATCCAACTTGTCCGAGGTTTTCTAGGATAGTGTTTGTGTTGCATCGCGCTGGCGTATCCGTCTCCTCGTCATACATGGCCACATCCGAGTTCAGCATCAGCAGCTGACCAATCTTGACAATCTCCAGGCTGATGTACAGGGACAGTGGGATGACATTGTTGAACATGATGATGAAGGCAATGATGATCTGGTAGAAGGGCACCTTGGCTTGCTGGAGATACCACGAGTGCCTCTCAGTCTCCTTCTGCCATTCGACGTAGCCCATTGACACTCCGACGGATAGTAATATCACGTACACCGCGAGCCCGAGGACGATCTTGTTAACAACGCGCTCGAGGGCTGGCTTCTTCGCTTTGGGGTGCTTGTTCGCATTCATACGGATCTTGGAATCCTCTCCGGTGTTGACGACGATAGCAATGGCGGTGTTAGTGTTGCGCACGACGCTGCCTCGGTATACGACTTCGCTTGAAGTTAAGGGTACCGTTTTGCCGTTAACCGTGACACGACCATTGAAGTTGTACAGATCGGGGTTCGGGTCCTCAACAACAAATTCCGCATCGCACTTTGAGATGCCCTCGATGGTGTCACATCCTTTCAGGGTACTCAGAACCTGTCTGCTCTTGAGATTAGTCTCTCCGTCGAGCGCCATGGTCTCGATATAAGCAAGCCTGTTTTCCCCATCGCTGTGGAGGAGGACGATGTCGGCCGGCACGGGCTCGTCGCGGGAAAGCCGAAGCAGATCTCCAACCTTGATCTCGCTCCATCGAGCAGGGACCCATCGCAAGCCATTAAATTCTTCGTCGGGTACGGGTCGAGGTTCGGCCCTCGAATTCGTCAAGAACGGGTTCCAACGCCTCCATCGAGTATTTGGCTTCAACTGCCCCGTATACTTGTCCTCCCGCCCAAGCACAGTCGCGAAACAGGCATTCTCCACTTTGTCAAGGCAATATCGTCGATAATCGTCGTAACCCTCCTTGACAATGGTCAAGCAGACGAAGAACAGAAGAGGGAGGATGGTGGTATATGTTCCGGTCGTCGAAAGGCCCGGTATCTGATGCAGAGGTCAGTAACGGCAACATCTCATCGAGGTAATTTTAATCTATACATACCATCTGTGGAATACCGACGCATAGGAAGTAAAAGTTTCCTACGCGGGAGAATTGGAAGAAGAGCTGTTTTGGGACGAAGTCCCATACTGTGTATCGGGATGTCCGGATGCTGTTGGATACATATGAGACGCCGCGGCGGGTGTCAATGAGGGGCGTCTCGTGCTCGAGCTCGAGGGGGATATGGCGTCCGTCGGTGGAGGCAGTGATGTTCTTGCGGCGCAAGATGGCTTCAACGACAGCCTTCTGGTATATAGAGGCAGCGGCATCTTTAACGCGAGTGACGAGCGGCGCCGGCAGATCAGCACCGCTGCGGCCGAGGCCAAGACGGCGACGGACCTTGGCAGCCATACCCGCCGGCGCAAGCCCTGGGCGCGCATCCGAGCCGGAGCGGCCTGGGGACATGATGGCGGATGGAAAGGAGTGCGAAACGAGCGGATTGATGCTAATCGTCGACGACAGCCATGTGCGTGATGGGCGTGGGCGTGTTGGCGTGGGCGCGTTGGCGTGTGGGCGTAGCAGCGCTGGGTGGTATCTTGAAACGAATGACTAGTTATGCCGTGGCCCGATCTCGATTCACGACCAAATGGTCTTTGACTGGGTGTGGGATAGCGACCGGCAGGACATGGATAAAACGAAGGGATGAGGAGGGTTTGCAGTGCTTTGCAGTGCTTTGCAGACCCAAAATGCGATCCTCGTATTGTGCTGTGCCTTGTTAGATTTAGTGGTGACAGCGAGCGTGGCGTGGTCGAGCCTTGTCGGCGCAGTCTCGTCCGAGGTCCGGGCTGGTCGAAGCGCCTGCTGTTATGGCACGTTCGATATCCTAACTTTGGTATTTTATGATGAATCTCCGGCCCGTAATCTCGATCGTCTAAGCTGGATGACAAGTCGCCAGCGTCATCTTGATTGACATGATAGCTTTGGACTCCCGCAAACCCCAGAGTGTCAAGATTGGGTGAGCCGGTGTACCTAAGGTAGCCTCGCGGAATGGAAGGGGTGGAAATATGGAGAGTACGCGCGGAGCGTGGAGCTCGCTGTCCATCGCTCTCCAACGGATCAGCACACATCGTCTTGGTCTACATCTTCAAAATAAGACCTCTCGGGCCTTGAAGACAACAAAAGCCAACAAGACAACCTTGCTTCCGTTCTTTGCCAATTCATTGACCATTTTCAGCCGCGGATTGGATTGCACTTGTTCATCCTGGCTTGCAGCTCCCCTTGGCGGAGTAATTCCTCCTCCACTCAAACCGCCACCATTCACTGTTTAACCGTTCTAGCGTGTCCTTCCAGGGCGCCATAGAAAAGCCACTCTCCAGGCCCCAGTTGCCGGACCGTTTTCGATCCAGGCGCCCTGTACGGGCCCTGTTCAGGGCCCTTGTTGCATAACGTCAGGGACCCCGTCGCAGTTTTGCGGGCGTCCATTGCGCGCTGACACTCGCCCTTTCGATCCCTGTCCAAAAGCCGTTGGGAGATGATGGGATTGCTTACCCTTTCTGCATCTTCCGCTGCCAACCCAGAATAGCCAAGGGGCGGAGCGCGGCTGCTACGGCCTCCATTGGTGTGGTGGTTTCCTTACTTCTCCCGCCATAGCTTAAACCTAACGCTACCCGCAGTAAACACAAGGACGCCAAGGCTCATTAGGGTCTGGCACCGTTGGGATCAAGGGTCTTTAGCAAGGGCAATATCAGATCATCAATCAACGTCAACAGAGCGAGAGATTGTCGAGACGTTCACTTTGTTACGGAAACGCGAGACGAACGAATGGACTGCTTCCGTCAGATTGTGGAAAAGAAAGCCCTGCCATTGACTATCAACGTCATTACAGTCGTATAATGAGACACCCATATTATGAACCCCGTACAATTACGATTAGTACTCTGCGCTCTCTGTCTTCCCTCGCCCTGGACGCCACCAGGGTATTCTGTAGGAAACCGACAATTAACCACCCATGCCTTTTTGAAGCCGTTCCTTTTTGGCCCATCCCGGGCTAGTTAACGCAGCAAATGATCTTTTGTTGAAAGCAGATAGCCACCCCTCGCTCCTTAGCAAATTGAAAAGCATGCGCCTTGAAAATCCATCCCTTTTCGGAAGCAACGTGCTCATATCTGGTGTCGTTTACCTGTACTGTCGGTAAGGAAGTGGTGTCGGCGTCAGGTCGTGGTGATCGACCCCCCCTTAGCGCACTCCCGTATGCTCAAAGAGGGCACGGATGGCATCGTTATCCATGCCAGTCTCGATTGCCAACTGCAGCTGAATCCTCGCCTTTTGCGGATTCAGGAAGCCCGCTCCGATGCCTGCCTCGCAAGGCCCGACGAAGCCGCCCTCTGGTCTCCGACTAACCACCACAGGGATGTCCGTCTCCCGAACCACCCGCCGGATCTCCTCGGTGCCTGCAGACGTCCAAAAGCCCGCGCCAAGCCCGGCTAGGACGATGCCTCGGGCGCCAAGGTCGACGGCAGCCTGGAACAAGCCGATGCTGAGCTCTTGGTAGGCGTAGAGAACGTCCACTTGGGGCAGTGCTGCGTCAGGGGGCAGTTGATGGCCCGGCCAGCGCCCAGGACCGCGTTGCAGATCGAAGGAGTGGTGACCGAGTGGCCGCGATGGCGGGTAGAAGAAGACGGGCTGGATATTGACAAAGGTACCCAGCAAGCCGCTGTCCGGAGCTTGGAAAGCGTCTAGGTTGTTGGCGTTGACTTTGGTGGTGAAGCGAGCAGATCCAATGCGGTCGTTGAGAGCAATCATGACTCCTCGGCTTCGAGCACTCTCAGTTGCGGCCAGAGTCACCGAAGAAAATAGATTCATAGGCCCATCGGCGCTGATTGCCGTCGCAGGCCGCATTGAGCCCGTCACGACCACAGGCTTATCGCTTCGGATCGTGAGGTCGAGGAAGAAGGCCGACTCATCGAGTGTATCTGTTCCGTGTGTCACGACGGCGCCCTGGGTATAGGGGCTATCAAGGTCGTCCTGTATCTGCTCACTCAACGCCAGCAGCATGGTGGAGTTGAAATCTGTGCTGTCCTTGTTGGCGAACTGGACGCCACGCACGTTGGCGACGTTGCAGAGCTGTGGCACGGCGTCAATGAGAGCCTGGATACCGAGTGCGCCGGCCTGATACCCGGTCGTCTGGTCGGCCGAGCTCGCAGAGCCCGCGATTGTGCCTCCGGTGGCATATATAGTGACGTTGGGGAGGTTAGGATGGAAGCAGTTGAAGTCTGACAGTTCCCGACCACCATACGGCAGAGAAGTCTGCAGCGGCTGTTGATGCTGTACGTGCACCGAATGGCGAGGTTGGAGATACAGCTCCGGGACGGGCGAACCCCAGACGGAGGCAGCCCAGGCGCCAAAGGGAAGCAGAGCGGTTGAGGGCGCCAACCTGCTCACGATGAGTTGCCACAGGTAGGCAGTCCAGGTAGCTGAAGACGAGACCATGGCGGAAGTTGATGAGGCGCCACGCCCGGAGCAAAAGACAGGAGCAGCGGCAACCAGGGCGCGGCCATGGACCTTTTTAAAGCTGGGCATCACGGAGAGGAGGTCTTGGTATCTCACGATGCGATGCACGAGCCCTTTCCGAACTTGTAGATCTTTCGGAGGAGCTCACCCTCTCCTGCTTCTCGACCAGGTTCAGTCTCTGAAGATTGACAGGGCAGTTGTTGCGAGTCAACAGCTTGCTTGCAAACAGGGCCGCCTCGTAACCCACCGGGATCTGTTTATAACTAAGGTAGTCAATCTTCCCGTAACCAGTCGAATCGAGTCAAGCACGGTGCATCGGCCCGGCAGACGAACCGGAGTCTCTTACGACCCTGGCACATGGTCTGACATGGTTACATTTCAGAGTCTCCAGACGCACTCTTTTCTGTTCGACCTGTTCCGAGACGTGAGCTTTTTGCACCAGTCGCCGCCCCAAGCCCCGCAAGTTCTTCGCCAGGCCTGCCTTGCTCCATGCCGCTATGGGGCAGAGGGGGAGAGGAGCATGGAGCATGGAGCATGAAGCATGGGGGGTGGTCATGTAAAATGGGTCCCATGGATGCATCAATGGGTGGTGGTGGGTGGTGGTGGAAGAAGTGATGAGTGGTGATTGTAGTGCGTAGTGGTGGTGGAGGATTATGGGGGTGCTTGTACCGACCGATATGGCCATAACCAGAATGGCGAAGCTGCCTAAGTAGGTACAGAATACATTACCTCTTGCAACTGATAGAACGTAATTACCGTACCTCCTACCATCATATGGAGCAGGTCGTCGACAACGATGTCCACGGGACAAGGGTGCCACAGACTGGCAAAGACGTTCCAGGACCTACCGATGTCAAGAATTCCCTTTTGAGAATCCCACGTCAAAGACCCCTGCTAGCCGATTCGTGTCCAGCTAGGTACGTATCTGATGAATGCCCATGGCTCATAGCAATCATGACTTTGTCTGGACGGACTGGAGCACAGTCTACGCTAACAAGGCAAGACTCTAGTGCTGTACAGGTATAGCTCAATTTACGGGCATGATATGATATGCATGGAGCTATCGTCAGCCTCACAGAACGGAAGAAGGGTCTCTTGTGTCCAGCCGGTTGTTCCTCTCAACGAGCCGCGGCTCAGAAAGCAAGCAACCACCGAAACCAACATAAACATAAGACACCACCTTTCTTTTTCCTTTTAATCAAGTCATTCTCCGGAAAGAGGCACCCACAATAATACCTTATGCAACGCAAGATGCACGCACGACGCAAGACGTGCATCGCAGGGTGCCTGGCATTCATTGTGTGGGGTGTCCCGACCTGGGTCCTCAGCCGATGCCCCATCCCATTTGAGGCAATTCTGTCCAGATTTCTCACATGCCGGGAAGGGCTTTTTCTATCTACGTAGTGTATCATCGCTCTTCCGGTTTGCCTGCCCGTGGCCATCACATCCACCATCCGGGACGAGCTTCTGACGTTGGTTCCGATCAGTAACAAATTGCTAGGCTAGGCAACTGTTGGTGGCTGCTCTTATTAACAAGCTTCACTGCAGAGTGCACCACTCAAACGACGATGGCGCAACACCATCTATGCAGTTTACGAAATGCTGCTGACACGCGCCCTTCTCACGTCACTCAGAGAACCGGCTTCTGCGTCCCAGCCCAGCGTGTGATGCGTTACTGCATCAAGAGCCTTGCACCACGCAGCGCCCGCCGTTGCGGAAGGCCGACGACCGCCGCTCCAAGAGCTTTAAATCAAGGGCCGGACTCGATCACAGCCGTATATCGAGTGTCCGGTCGGTTGCTTAATCTTCGTACGATCAGGTATTCACTGACCTGACGTCGAAGGCATCCCAATGATCCTCTTTCGCCCCAGTATAAACGTCTCCAGACTACACAGAAAGACCCATTATAGAATGATACGTTAACGATTTTTTCCTTCTTTGTTGCCAATAGAAACTAGAACGAATCAGGGCCTTTCGGCGGAGTCACGTCGTCCTGCTTCGACGGCATTCCCGCCCCATCGATTTCCACTTTGATAACCACTCATGCCGGCACTCACTCACAGCTGGACAACGTCGATTGTAGGGCCAGTTTCTCATTCGCAGACCAATGAATCCGCTTTCTATATCTTAGCTGGCTTTATGACGTTTATGGTTCGTGGTCTTCCGCTCTACTGTGGGCCACTTGCTCCGTCCCTTTGAACACGGCTCTCTCTGGTACGGTGGTACCTGTTCTCTTCCTCATGATGGAGACCACCTTCGGTCAAATCAACCGCGCTGCCAAGACACGAGAGCTTTTTGACAGACTAGTTCCTTTTTGTAGCTTGCATTGCTTGTAACTGGCGGATCAAGCAATGATCAGATTTGCCTCTCTTTACTGCTAAACAGGTCTGGACCGTCGACAATGGCTCTCCTCTTATGTGTAGCGCTCGCCAGTGCTGACGTCGCCCTTCACAGCTTCTCCTAAGACTTCCCTGCGCATGTCCACACGTGCAAGCCCTCTTTGGTCTCCCGAGACATTTGCAGACAACGTCTCGGCGACTAGAACTATTAAGGTTGGACCTGTGTCTTACTGCAGCCCGTATCCGTAACATAATGGGGACCCTACGGAAATATCGGGACTACAAGGGACGCTCTACGTCTCCTGTCACACGGCTGCACGCTTAGTGCAAAAGCAAGACGCACTTGGAGATCTTTGAATCATCAAGCATGTTCGCTAGAGAAGTCTCGAATCAATCTCAAATCTCAAGGGCAATCTCAAACTAGTGAAGTCACAGCATCCCTGTGCTGGCCAATCTCTTTATACCCGAACGCCAAAGGCACAACTGAACCAAGTCCCTGCCCCTAATTGCCAAAAACGCCCATGCTGATTACATTCTCAGGGGGCCTGCGGCGCGATGCCGCAGATCGCCTCGAAGATGAGGCTTTTCGTAAGACGAAGACCTTTTCGCAAGGCACAGCCCAGCTCATAGCTTATTGCCCCATCACCCAACCCTCTACACCTGCACCTGTGGGATGTTGTCCATGTTGCCTCCGTCAGCCAACCATTCCGGCTTGATCAGCTGTTCTCGGGCAGCGAAAAGATGCTTATAGGCTGTCTTAACGGTGCCATCGCTAACTCCTGCTTGTTTGGCAATCGGGAGCGAAGGCCGTGGCTCTCCCACGAGGTGGCATGCCATGTAGATGCATGCTGCGGCAACAGAAAGAGGGGATCGACCTGCCAGGGCGGAGATGTCGTTGGCTTGCTCAGCCAGATCCCGAGAAATCTTGGAGATCTTCTGCTGGTTCTTGAATCCAAGCTGAGACACGTAACGGCCGCAAAGATCTTCGGCTCCCACAGACGTGTTCTCGTAGTTGGTGACAGTGTTGAGACCGGTCGCCTCGCCTTCCGATTCCTGCAGTTTCTGCAAGAAGCTCTGCAGCTGCTTGAAGACTCGCCCGACTTCCTTCTTGCTCACACTAGTCAAATTGAAGATCTCGCGGAAGGTTCGGGGAACGTTATTCTGGCGGCAGGCGATGAAAATGCACCCGGCAATAACAGCTTCCTGGGGCTTGCCCTTGAGAAATTTGTGCTTATCGACAAGCTTGAAGATGTGCTTGGCGGCGTTGGAGACGTTCTGACCCATGTTGATCGCTTCGCAAAGTGACACGATCTCTTTGTACGCCTGCATAAGACCCTTCTGTGCCTTGTCCTGATTGGTGTTGTTCTGAGTACGTGACAAAGCCTTGTGGGCCTTCGACTCGGAGAAGGCCACGGTAGTGGCGAGCTGCTGACCTTCGACGAACTCGTCTTGAGGACCACCGACACGGCTAGGGTCATCACCACCCTGGTCATCGTTGGCAAAAGTACGCCACTCAGAGCGCGTGTCGATGATACGAGTGCCGACCACGATACCACAGTCCTCACACACCATATCACCGCTGGAGAACTCCTCGATCAGGTGTGGCGGGTCAATCTTGCAATCAGGGCATTTGAGCAGATTATTGAGGTCCTCCTGAAAGGCTCCCCCATTGGCATCACTGCCATTGGGTGGGATCATCTTGGACTGATAGGGTCTCGCCGTATAGATGTTGTTAGCTTCGCAAAAAACTTTGCGCGATCTCTTCTTCTCCTTTCTCTGCTTTCGAAGCTGCTGTCGCTTCCTCTCTATAGTCCTGCGTGCAACGGAAGGCTTCGCTGATGCTTGGATCCAAAGGCGGTCGTTGACAAACTGGACGAAGAGTGGCGAATGCAGCTTGGCGGCTTCGAGGGATCGGTTAAGACAAGGTGCACACACGGATGGGAAACGAGAGGAAACGGTGGTTCACACGCTGTGATCAATGGTATTTCGATATTTCGCTGAGATCGCGGTGGGCGAGGGATGCAGACGGTCCTCGACGAGGCGTTGCGAAAAAACGAGAAGTGGAAATTGCAGGCTCTGGCGTTTCAGAGCGCGCTCTCTAGGTTGGAAAATTCAAGGGTTTCCGGCTACAAAGGTGCTCCGTGGTGTTCGCTGTGCGTGACAGGTGAGGAGGAACAGAAGAGGCAAACTCTGCCCAGCCGACTGTTCTGACCAGTAAAGGCGTCTGAGGTCGCTGAGAACCGCAGAACGAATAGTCGGCTCGAAGTGGTCGTCGCAAACGCTGAGGAGGGTGATCGACGACTTCTGTAGGAGGCGAGAGAGTGTGGCAGACCAAATTCGGGCGGCGAAAGTGGTCAAGGAGAATGATGTTGGGGTTAGGATTGAAGGACTGCAGAGGGAGAGCGAGGCGGTCGCTTTGTGCCCGCCTTGGACGCATCAGGGAAGCCAAACGAAACTTCAATCAGGTGACTAAGCCGTCATTTCCAAGGCTGCCGCACCCGGATGCCCCACAATGGCTTCTGATTTGACCGTTTGGGATACGCGCTTATTAGCAAGCATTATTCGAGAAATTGCGAGAGGAAGTCCGATATCACGATGGTGATAAAGGTGATCAAACGGTGCACACACCGTAGTCTTTTCCAATTGCCTCGGTGCTTTCGATGGCCCTTTGTCAAGTCCTCAAACTCCTGGCTTTCAACCTCGAAGACCTCGCATGCAGTCATATCTAGATCGGCCAATCATAAGCCCTGGCTGGGGCACTCCGCAAATGGTACGTATTCGTTGACTCAAATGCAGGCTGAGTCAATAGAATCTCAATAGACTTGGACAATGGGCAATCAACGTTGAAAAACCAGTAATTTCTGTGTGGATTTCTTACTTCTCTTTACCCACGCATCTGTTCCTCTCTCGGCCTTGTCTTAATCTTGTCAGGTTATGGCATCTCAATCACAAGACGATGGGCAAAATGCCCTCCCGCCCGTTGATATCAAGCCGCTTCTGACCAAGTTGTGGCCTACTGTTAACGAGGTTACACCGCAAGAGATTGCTGAGGCGATCTCGCACTTCTTCACGAACCAGGTCACCGATGCTCAGACAGCTTCGTTGCTCATGGCACTACATTTCACCCAGCTGGACTTCAGAGCAGATGTTCTGGCCGAGTGTGCCCGCGCCATGCGTGAAGCGGCCTCGCCCATCCCGGTCGAGGAGCTTCGGGAAGTCATTGAGAGAAGAGGGCGAAAGGAAGGCGACTACAAGGGTGGCTTGGTGAGTCAACCTCAATCGCTATTTGATCCACGTGCTAAACTCGTCCATAGTGCGACATTGTTGGAACTGGTGGTGATGGACACAACACCTTCAACATCAGCACCACCTCGTCCATCCTAGCTTCAGCGCTTCTCATGGTGTCCAAGCACGGTAACAAGGCCAGCACCTCCAAGTCTGGAAGTGCCGACCTGGTCAACAACATGCAGCCGAGGCCGCCCATCATCAGCGCTGTCCGACCAGACAGCTTGGTCAGGGCGTACTCAGCGACCAACTACACCTTCCTCTTTGCTCCCGTATTCCATACCGGCATGCGCTATGTCGCGCCTATTCGTAAGCAGCTCCCTTGGAGGACAGTGTTCAATAACCTTGGCCCCCTGGCCAACCCTGTTGAGGATGTTCTCGAGGCCCGCGTCATCGGCGTCGGCCGGAGAGATCTTGGCCCAGCCTTTGCCGAGGCATTGTGCATGTCTGGTTTCAAGAAGGCCATGATTATCTGCGGTGAAGAAGACCTTGATGAGGTCAGCTGTGCCGGAAGGACCTTGTGCTGGATGGTCAGGGAGACGAGCTCTGGGAGGCTGGAGGTTGAGCATTTCACCGTCCACCCCAGCGACTTTGGCTTGGGCACCCACCCTCTGGATACCGTGTCTCCGGGGAAAGAGCCTGCCGAGAATGCAGAAATCCTCTCGCGAATCCTGCACGGCGAGCTTCCCGACGACGACCCGATCCTCGAGTTTGTCCTCCTCAACACCGCTGCCCTGCTTGTGACGTCGGGCATCTGCGAGGCCGACACCAGCGACATGGGCCACGGCGACGACGGCCTAGTCATCAAGGAGCGCGGCCCTGGCGGCCAGCGCTGGAAGGAGGGTATCAGGAGGGCTCGATGGGCACTCAAGAGTGGCGAGGCCTGGAGACAGTGGGAAAAGTTTGTCGAGGTCACGAATGAGATTGGCGCCTAAAAGGAGCGACTTGGATAAGGTCTTGACAGTAAAATTATTTTATACGGGTAAAACTGGGGGCTCAAATCTATCGTCATGTCTCTTACAAATGTTCAAAAGACGATTAGGGATTATCGACACTCCGTCGCCGCATAGCCATGTGGTATATCCAACTCCATTGCGCAATCCAAAGCGGAAGTGGGCATTGTCTGATACGGTTGTTCTGTGTGTGTTGGTTCTCGGACTCGGTCTGGGTGCTAGAATGCTCTTCCAATTCCTGGTGAGGCCGGGCTTTCGGGTGCACTCGACATTGTCATCGACCGAGGGGTGGTTGAATTGGATGCAAAGGAGTGAGGTTGAGGACGTTTCGTAGACGAACCTGCCTCTGGTTGAGTTGCCGAGCGTTTGACTCCAGGATGGCTTCGCATCAAAGTTGATCGGTTGCGCTGGATATCAGCTTCGTATGCCTTCCAGTCGTTTTTAAGACCTGGATTGCTCTCTTCGTCTGAGTCGTCGTCGTCGTCGAACTCTTCCGGCGCTCTATCTGTCGCGCGGGACGATGCGCGGCTTTGCATCGATTTTCGGATCATGATCTGGCGCTTATGGTCTTCATCGTCCAATTTCTCAAGATCGGACATTTGTCTTTGCTTCTTCTTGCTCATGAAGCTCTTATTGGACTTGGATTGCTCATCCCTTGGGCCATGGCGTGGCTTCACCCACGAAAGAAGAGTTGCTAGGATGGCCATGACGGTAATGATAACGAAAACGACGGCACACAAAAGAAACGGGAATGACAAGGAAACATAATATCTTGGAAATCTTTTTCCCCAGGCCAAAAGGGCAAACAACGCTATAATATGTTTCCCAGGCGCATCGTGCGACGGGTGGAGAAATCCTGGGGAATCACAACCATGATCCTTGACTATGGAGAACCAACGTCAACGGGCTACAAGCCGCGCAATGCCACGTAGCTATCCGTAGATTATCGTGGAGGCACTATACATACCTTAATCCTTGGACGCCTCGCGGGATGGACGCACAACGGCTCGGACCTTTTTGTGTGGGTTTCTATAATTGGGACTGGACGACGTTTTCCGTCGGGGTCAGTGCAACCCAATGATCCTGGCTTATTCTTGTTCTTTGTTCACGACCGCAAGGGGATCGGACGAGCAGGGGATCCTCGTTTTGCGATCGATGTATTGAGACAGTTAGACTCGGCTCATGCAGGGCGTGTTTGAGTCTGGTTTTTTTTTGCGAGAAACCTGCAGGCAAAGGATCTTGCCCGTTGTTACAGCCTCGTACATGGTCGCCAAGCGGTCCATCGCCAGGAGAGGGTACTGTTGAAAGATGTCGTGACGATGCCCGAGGCTGAGGCTAGGGTCGGATGAGGGAGCCGAAAAATAGATCTCTGTCCACTTCAGCAGGGACTCGCAACCGTACTCCTCTATAAGCGGAAGTGGTACGTAGGAGCAGAGGGGGGCTCGGCCAAGATAAAGAGATGGCTTATTATTTCCGACGTCCCAAAAGTGAATACGAGAAGCACGGAGGCTATGCCAACGCCCCAGAGGCAGCACATGAGACCTAAAGCCAGTAAAAAGGAACCAGCTACTCCGTATGTGAAAGATGTTTCAGGACTGCACGTTATGGCGCTAGACATGCTGCTATTGACGCATGGCTTTCACACAGCCATCAACCTAGCAAGCTGCAGCTGGCACGGTCCGCTTGGAGGGCGAGGCCATCTAGCAAACAAGGAGTTCCTCGATGGAGGGAGTCATCACAGTGGGAGATGGATTATTTTTTTTTTCAATCAACTGATCTTTTGTTCCGGACGTTTTTATATTCTCCCACGCGGCGGATCCAGGTTCAAGGTAGAAGATTGCACAACGATAATGCAAGGGCTCAGCTCATGCAGCACAGTGTGGCTGAAGCAATCACCAAGAGGGCATCAGCCGCAGTGATCGGCTGCCCCCTTGCTACGCCATGGATCGCTTTTGAAATAGATTGCGCAATGCGATCGCCCAGGCTTGTGCCGTGCTTGATGTTGCCCAGATTGAGACATTCTTCTCCAGTCATTTCCCGGTTCCGAAATGCCAATAGTTAATACCTTAGTTAGTTGGGCCAAAGAGCTTCGGAGCCGAAGCAAGCCTAATCCGGCAAGATCAATCCGGCACCGAGAGCTTGACGATTGGTTGCCCCGCTGGGTTAACGCCCGGGGCATGCCGAGGTGCACCGAGTCTCCCGCGGCTCGTCACTGCTAAGAGCAACGTCAATCCTCATGCCGGCTCCGATCACCGGTGTAAATGTCTCGATTGGAACACTCCCATAAGACTTGATTCCAGGTTCAATTGCCGTCTTACTTTACTTATTTCCTCTCCTTGTTATTTCTCAGCTCTTCGGCATGTCCATCGCTGCGAGGTCTTTGCGGTTCAAGCCCGCCAGCGGCTGGGCACTTGGACTCCGCCGATATTCCAGTGCTGTTCAAACTGGTCTTCCACTTGAAGGCATTCGCGTGCTGGATATGACTAGAGTGTTAGCCGGTGTAAGCTCCCAGACGATATTCGCGGATCACGGCAAATGCTGACTATCACAGCCGTACTGTACACAGATTCTGGGGGATCTTGGGTGAGTCTCAGCTCATGTCATCATCAACCCCCGGCCAAGCGTTAATGTGACCGAACCGCGCAGCGCTGAGGTGATAAAAATCGAGCACCCTGTACGGGGCGATGATACCAGAGCCTGGGGGCCTCCCTACGCGAAGTACAAGGATGGATCATCTGCCAAGGGCCCTGGAGAGTCTGCTTATTTTCTAGGGGTACGTTGAATGCTATTGACCCCAGCGTCTGGATCAAGCTCATCACTTTCAAGGCAAATCGGAACAAGAAATCACTTGGTCTGTCCTTCCAGCATGAGGAGGGAATTGAGGTCCTCCACAAATTGGCCGCAAAATGCGACGTTGTGGTGGAAAACTATCTGCCGGGGACTTTGAAGAAGTACTCTATGGATTACGAGACGCTCCGCAAGATCAATCCGAGTCTGATTTATGCCTCCATCACGGGCTACGGCCAAACAGGCCCATACTCAAACAGAGCCGGGTACGATGTCATGGTCGAGGCTGAGTTTGGGCTGATGCACATCACTGGGGAGCGTGATGGCCCTCCCGTCAAAGTCGGTGTCGCGGTGACAGACCTGACGACCGGCCTGTACACCAGCAACAGCATCATGGCTGCACTGCTGGGGCGGGCAAAGTCTGGCAAAGGCCAGCACATTGACGTTGCGCTGAGCGACTGCCAGACTGCTACTCTGGCCAACATTGCCAGCAGCTGTCTGATCAGCGGGAAGAAGGACTCTGGCCGATGGGGTACGGCTCATCGTAAGTAGTATCGTCAGCCAGTCTGATATTGTCGTGGTGCTGACTGGAACAGCCTCAATCGTGCCTTACAAATCCTTTGAAACTAAAGATGGAGGCATTCTCTTTGGCGGAGGCAATGATCGCCTGTTCGGCGTCCTATGCGACGGACTGGGTCAGCCTCACTGGAAGGACGACGCGCGCTACAAGACCAATGCCGACCGGGTCGCCCACCGCAACGACCTCGAGGCCAAGATCGAGGCCATCACCAAGCTGAAGACGACACAAGAGTGGCTCGACGTCTTTGAGGGCAAGGGTATGCCCTACGCTGCCATCAACGATGTTCAGGGGACGCTCAACCACGAGCATACAAAGGCCCGCGGCATGGTCGTCGAGATGGACCACGAAGAATGCGGCCCTATCAAGATGGTCAACACGCCCATCAAGCTGTCCGAGACTCCTCCTACAATCCGCAGCGCGCCGCCCACGTTGGGCCAGCACACAGATGAAGTCCTCAGGGAGCACCTTGGGCTGAGTGAGGCAGACGTCACCTCATTGAGAGAAAAAGGCGTGGTCGGTTAGGGACTTGAACAGAATAAAGAGTAAAGCAACTATAGTTGAATAAATACCCGAAATGGCTGAGGAAATCAAATAAGTCATGGAGGACCTGAAAGAATAAGGTAGAAGAGACATTCATGCCATTGATGGTGATTCACGTGACCACGCGTGCACGAGGTTTATCGTAACATGCAATCCTATCTATGTCATTCATTTGACTACAGATCTTTGCAAAAGTCGACGTATTCGCCTCGGAACCCCAGACAACTCCTCTATAAGACCAATTGAGGCCGTTCCATCATATCCCATCACGAGTTCCAGCCCAAGAACGCCGACCCAGGTTTCTACTCGTCGTGGTTGCGATACAACACACCGTTGGCCCACGGATGAGAGCTGGACGGAGCAAGCCGGCGACAGAGGCTTCAAGACCTCAAGAATGAGTGAGACGATAAACTTTGTTCCAATGGAGCCATTTCATGATGCGAAGCTCCCTGATCGATTCAGTTCGGGTCAAGGTTCATCTGTAGCGGCCGCTGCTCCTTCACAACCGCCACCCACAAATCAACCGTCTTACGCGCCCCAGTTCACTTCAGAAAGACTGGTCATCTTAGATCGTCTAAACAAAAGGCTTCAAAGGAGCAGCGATGTTCAGGCTGACAGTGCCACGGTCCAAGGTCTGAGTACTCCTCAGCCCACGTCCACACCATCGTTGGTCCTTCAGCAGACCCTGCCGATGGCCGCAAGTCATGCTTCGGCTCCGCTACACTCTCTGAAAGCTGGCACGAAAAGAAAGCGAGAGGCATCATCTGAGAAGGTCGACTTTGCCCAAAACACCATCCCGTTTCCTTGGGCAGACCAATTAGCCAGCCATCAGCCAAACCCTCAGGGTCTCCCTGTGGAGCAGAGAGTACATTGTTCCAAATGCGAAGGTTCCACTCAGATGAACCAGAACCGTTTAACTACGTGTGTTCGCTGCCTTCACTCTTGGCATCAACAATGTCACTCTCCCGTCATCAGCGATGAAGCAATGTCTACTTCGACGTTTACGTGTGCAGCATGTACAGCTGAGCAGGAGCAGCTGGGTAGGCTCAAAGGAAAAGCGAGCCATCAGAGACAGTACGAAATAGAAATGCTCCGTCAAAAACGGCTGGCTACACTTCCAAAGGGCATTGTGCCTGCGAGAACCGAACTTGTCGGGTTTGGCGCCGGGCGCGCCTCGGACTCCTCAGTAAGCACAATAGCGAAACGCCTGCAACAAGCAAAGCTAACACTGCCGGTTCAGAAAGTTGAATACTTTGAGTCTATGCGAAAGACTGATCTGCTTAATATCCTCTCCCTCTGTGATCAGCTGAAGCCAAACCTTCTTGTCGATATCCTCGTGTCTGTTTCAAAAAGACATCCTGATCTGCCCATCTTTGACTCACCAGACTGGGAAATTCAGCCGTCAACCGCGCCTCGCACTCATAGTGCGCCGAAGCGCGATGACAAGCCACGGCATGGCCATGTTATTCTGCCCGGCAAGGCCCGGCCCAAGCAGAAGACGACTAAGAAGATACTGAAGCGTACTCGCGTCATCGAGGTCGTCACGAGCGCCCCAGATGAAGACGAAGATGTGTTGCCGCCGACGTGGGCCAAGGCCGACCAGGGCTTGTACTCGAAACTGGCCCCCGACACTGAGGACAGAGGACTCCTCATGGACGAGAACGACGAAGAGTCGTTCAGTCATTTCTTGGTGGATGGTTTTGGGAAGCAGATTATGGAGCCAGTGGGAGCCTGATATGGGAAAACGAGCAGGGCGCCTTTTGATGGGTCAAGACTCGGTACAGTCCGTTCAATGTTCACTTGATAAGACATTAATAGTCAATAGCAAGGAGTTTTCATGTGGTAATTCAAAAGCATTATTGTACAAGATTGTTTCTTAAAGATCATATTTATTCTTTCACTGGTCCAAGTAGGCGGCTGACTTTGTAGACTAGAGGTGCACGATAATGTGTTTGACTCCATTTTTATGTGTATTCATTTTTTTTTCAGTTATCCAAAGAAAACAGACAATTGACCATCAAGAGCAAGCAGCTTATTAAGTGAACGATCCTCCGCACGCACACAGATACCCATCCCAGTCCCAACCTTGTTTCCTTCCTTTTGTCCAGTTTCGCAGGGCGGACATCCGTCTAGCCCCAGAGAGGTTCAAGTGCTTATCGGCAGTTGCAGTCGAAGATGCCGAGGACGCTCTTGATGATGCTACCAACAACACACAGCAGGTTGTTGATGGTGACGGTGAGGATGGCGCCGACCTTGTTGACGAAGAGGATGACATCGGAGGTGATGCAGAAGCCGTGGAGGCCGTTCAGGTAGCCACCAATGCTGCCCTTGACGTCGATGTAGTTCTTGCAGCCCTTGGTGCAGTAGGAGACACAGTCGTAGACGCTGCAGCTGCCGAAGCCGAGAATGCAGGTGATGCTCTTGACCAAGTCGAGGGCGGCGTAGACGAGGCCGCCGACGACGTTGCCGGGGCGGACGCCGTAGCCGTACTTGTTGGTGTTGAAGAGGGAGACGGCGTCGAAGACGTTCTCGAGGTAGAGGCCGGAGAGACCGCCGCAGACGTTCTTGAGGCCGAGGCTGATCTTGCCGTTGATGTCGATGAGCTTGCCGCCGAAGAGGCTGATCTCGGCGTCGATCTCAAGGGGCGCAAAGAAGACGACGTTGCTCAGGCTGGCCTGGCAGTACGAGTGGCTGGGGCTGTACTTGACGATCTTGTAGGGGGAGGCGGCGCAGTAGGTGCCGAGCTTGTAGTCGACCTTGCCGTGGTAGGCGTCGGGCTTGGGCTTGGGCCAGCAGCCCTTGATGACCTGGCCGGAGCACCGTCTGGAGTTGCCGTCCCAGGACTGGCCGGGGGGGCACGAGCAGGCCTTGGTCCAGGGGCAGTAGGACATGCTTCCGGGGCACGAGAAGCTGGTACGGGCCTCGAGGGAGGACTCGTCGCGGATGGTGAAGTCGCGGGCCGAGAGGCTGGAGGTGGTGTCCAGCAGAGCATCGGGGGCGGGGATGGCAGTGGCCACGGAGGCCATGGAGGCCAGGCCGAAGATGAGGTTGGAGAAGTGCATGTTTGCAGTTTATGTGAGTTGAAAGGATAAGAGTAGCGAGTGGCTAGTAGTTGCTTCCGGAACGAGAGATGGGAAGAAGAGAAGGAAAGCGAAAGAGGCCTGAAGAGGGCTTTGAAGTGAAAGAGAGAAGAGAGCTGCTGATGCTGATACTGATGAGAAGGATTTGTCTGTTGATACGGGGGGCTGAGGCTCCTTATATAACCTGTGAGGACACTGTCCATGACCACAAGCTTAGTATAATCTTCTTTCCAGCTCAACTGAACAACTCACTCACCGTCGACAAGAACTGGCTCGACATTCTCTAGTGGCATTCCCGAAATAGTGTCTTTTGATCCGTGCCCAGCCTCACTCTCGTCAGAGTTGCTCACAGTTGACTCTCTCTCTCTCTCACTCTCTCCACACCAGGCCGTGTAAGTCAGTGTGCTACGGCATCCCCATAGAGTTCCACCATCAAACGAAACATAGCTACCCGCGGTAGCCCGGTTAGAGCCTAGGAGGTGGTCAATGCCGAGAGCACATGCATAGAAAAATCTCCGTGCTCTTTTTTAAGTTCTTCTTGGACTGCCCTGAGACAAGGAACGCCACTTGTCCCTGATGAAGCCACGCCCGGTGAAGCCAACCGCGGCGGGCTTAAACCCAGCGTCCCTCTGAAGAGAGCAGCACAGGTTCTGCAAGCGAAAGGATAATAGAAGGACTATCGTTTTACTCCTTTTGCCTTGTTTAGGACTTGGCCGAGATGATGCTCCGCAAGCTGTTAGGTAAGGCTTGGGTCTGTCTCGGAGTCGCCTACCGAGCGCAGGCGGCTCTAATGTGCAAAAGCAATACCGATTAATTTCGCTCCGTCTTTGTCAATGGCAAGTCGCAGAAGTAAAGTTTGGATAGTCGCACCGGAGACGTGCAGCAAGGGCCAGGATGCATTGACAACACAGCAACTGATCCTGCTACTGTAGACAGGCAGATCCCCAACTCAAAGCGGGGTGCGTGTAGGTGAGCTTTTGGATCCCGACCGGCCGGCAGTTGATGTCCTCTCGTTGCTGAGCACGTCTTTTGACCAGGGTTTGCCCTGGTTTGGGAGCAGCGGTTCGTTCAAAGCTCGACCTCGCGGTGGGAGGATATTCCATAAGAGGAGATGCCTCGGGCCGCAGCCGTTGGCCAATAGAATACCTAAGGTAGTCAGATCGACCTGAGCTGCTTGTGGCCCTTGAGGCCTTTAATTTAAAGATGGAGGAAAATGTTTCTCGAAACGCGGGGGCTCCATGCGATGAGGCCGGCCCAGGCCAGCGATGACCCGTCCTAAAGAGGATCCGTTCTGGACCGGGCTTGGTCCCCAATCGAGAAATCACCTCGTGGTCTAAATGGTCGGGCTGTAATCGTCCCCTGGGGCTAAGCCGAAAAGGAGATCGTCATCAGGCAATGCCTATTTCCAGCAAGTCGGAGTAATTTCACTGGAGATCAGTGGTAGAACTGTTGCTGCT
>JADBHU010000435.1:0-33766 GCA_017140155.1 Fusarium devonianum | reverse complement strand
GCCCACCCCCGTCCCCGACTCGCATGTTGATTTGAGGTTGGCACATGGAAGCCCTCATGTCGATAGGGACTTGGAGACTTGAGGTACCTGAATTAAAATAAGTCATAAATGGAACTCGAATCTAAACAAGCCTATGCCAACCCAACATCGGAAGTTGGCATTACTTGCTTATCCTGTCTTATTAAGCGGGACGGCCTGGGCTGCCTGCCCGCTGCTCAAGCTGGGGGCGTTTTCGCTTCCTTGCAGCTTGAGGATTGCCCGAGTTCCCACCTCGACTTCCAGTGGCTTGTACAGCTTGCGAATGTCGATCACGAGCCACGCCACTCTCCCCCTTGAGAACCCACGCGTCGTGGGTCATTGTCTGCCGTTCCCAACACCTGACAAGGCTGGCCGTCCAGCGTAATTGCAATGCCCTGGCGGTCAAACCAGCCATCCATGAAAGACGGTACCACTGTAGGCAACCAGCCGCACCTCATTGGATCCATTCCGTCTCAATGTGCAATGTCGTGATGAATACCTAGAGGCGGGCAAAAGCTCCAACAGTCAGATCCACCACAGGCGTACCACTACTCCCGACATGTTGGTCCTGGAGCCTCATGCTTTTCCGTGGACTTTGACTGCTGTGAGCTGCTCGTAGCAACAGTAAACCAACTACTTGTTGATACCAATGCATGGGCTAACATCTTAAGCATCCCATCATTAACTAGCAACGAGATGAACATTTCATTGGTTGACGCTTGACGCGAAATATCCCTGCCGCATGTTGAATGCTAAACATGTTACGCAAAATACGAAGAGAAAGCTTTCTCGGTCTCGAACCCGTAGTGCCGTTCTAATCCTAAGAGAAAGTAGACATGTCATTGTGTGAGAAAACCTGTTGTGCACTTCGAGCTATGCATGCAGAGTGGCCCCAGTATCTCAACACTCCAGCATCCCCTCAATTGTGCCATGGGAATGATCGCATTGTTTTCCACTCTAAGCCTGCTGCTCTCAGTACGACCCGAAGCAGCAAAACACGGTTAGTTTCAACCATGTAAGCTGTTCGGATGATCGACACGAGGTGGACAATTAATCATGATGACTCGCACTCATCTAGCACTCATCCCCGCCAATTACGCTCCTCTGGTAATCAAGTCTCGTCCTTTGTGTTGGTCCGGGCGTCGGCGGCACGATGATCGTCTAGTCGATCAGCTTCAACGCTCTGTGCGGTCATGACAGGTCCATCATAGCCATTGGCCTTTGGAAGGAACATCAACACCAGTCTAATCCCAAGTTCGACTTCGCCGGAACGTAGATAGTACAATATGAGATTGGGGTAGGTAGAGAATAGCTTATCCTATCTCGATATTACTGCACTTCCCACTACGGCGTGTGATACTCTAGATCTGTGCGCTGTCGCAGTTCCCCGTGTCTTACGACTTCAACGATAAACTTCTCTCCTCGCATCATCGGTATAGACAACTTCCTGTGTTGCCCCTCGTGGCCGCTCGATAAAGGCAACCTCCTCTCCTCCTCTCATCGGCTGGTTGTAATAGCGCTCCACGGGCCGCGTGCTGTACTCCCCTCGCACCACACCTTGCTCCACAGGCAAGGTACCATACTCTCGCGCATAAGGCTGTACAGCCTCGCGGCGGCTCTCCGGGTGAATGGTGGTTGCATATTGACGTACGCCACCTTCGGGGTGTACACTCTGCACCCGCCCATAGTCCCGAGGTACTTCATAGCGCATAGGCTCTGCCGGTCGCATACTGGCGGCCCGTGTGACGAACTCTCTTGGACCTTCTTCTGCACGTCGCCTCTCTGGCGGTGCCATCACCTCGAGGAGTTCCCCGGGTGGTGCCATTGGCCGTGATGAATACTCACGTAACCGGCGATCCCTGTAGTCTTGAGAAATGTATTCGGGTTGCGTGACAACCCGCCTCGACATATATGATGGTGATGATCTCCGATAAACCGCCCCTCCATCTTCGTATGTCTCCATCCCCGCGTATCTGGATATTGCACGAGGTACAGCTCGTTCGTAGATGATCTCGGGTTCGCCGGATCGAGGGGGAGGGGCAACTGATTGCCGGACAACAGAGGGTCGCGGCGGCTCGATATACTCACGTCCGTATGCATCTACAATGATTCGAGTCGGTGGTGGCCTAGGAGGGGCCATATAGGTATCTTGATCCGACCTGACGGCCACTGGTGACGCGTCATAGACCCCTTGATAGGACCAAGAGGGACGCTGATGCCCGTTGCCAGGTCGGACTTGAGAGCTGGCTCTTCCTGCTGGCGATTGGCCCGGATGGTGAGGTGAAGCAAGTGGAGGCTGCTCCACAACGTACGGTCCACCGGATATGTATCTATCGTCGAAGTATTCCCTCCTGCGTACGGAGCTTCCTGGAACAGCACTGCTTGCCGCTCTCTGGGAAGAAAGCCCTGGCCTCTCATACCCTACCGGTATTCGATCAACTCTTTCTAGACGGTGAGGTAGAGATTCGGGTGGAAAATCGCCTGCCTGCGGTTCATATGTGGCATTTCCGTAGTCGGGTTCATCTGGTTGGCGTTGAGTATATCTTTGGCGTTTGTTGGGGCGCAGATACGAAGGAGCATTCATGGGCGAAGGAGATCGGGGCTCGGGCTTGATATAAGGGACCGCTTCAGCCTCAGGCGCTTGCCTCTCTGCCTTTCTCTTCTTTTTCTTTCCCTTCCTTTTGTCTGCTGCTCTCCCGCCTTGGGGCGAGCTTTCTGGACTCGTCACAGCAATAGGCTCATTTCTGAGAGCGGCAACCTGTGCGGGTGTACCTGCAGACGAGTTTGACGTCGCCTCGGCGGCCAAGGGCGGCCGTCTAGCTGATGTTAATGGAGAAGCTCGTGCAGGGCGAGGGGGAGACCGCTCATGTGCTCCCATCAGAGGAGACGGAGGGCCACTGTCAATGTAATGCGTGCGAGGGTGCTCGCGACTATTCGGTCCGTAATTATTCCTTTGCCTGTCGAACTCCGCGTTGCTCGAGTCTCCATGGTAGCTTTGTCCTGTGCTTGTGTCTTGACCCGATACCACCTTGTCTGCAGCATATGCGTTCAAGCCTGGGACGCGACCAGCTTGTGAAATATTGTTTGTAGTCGAGCTGTCGGCGGTGGCAGCATGGTTCGCGTGGACTGGATACGCCCGAGGAGCGCTGGTCTCGCTCGGATCCAAATTGACTGGCTCAGCATCAGTCGGACGAATTCGCGATATAGCGGCATTGTGGGAGTTTATCGGCGGCTGCGGCTCGTGGGCATCAGGGGCTTGTGCATCTTCGGACTCGTTGCGAACGCGGGACGTGAGAACCGAGGACGGCGTGTTGTGTTGGGATGAATAAAATGTATTATCATCGAAGGAGTCACTTGCAGTCTCAAGGTTAGCGGCAGGCAGATTCTCATCAGTAGGAAGAGGCCCAGCAGTTGCTTGAACAAGAGTGAGAGCCTTTGATAAAATGTCATTCAGGTCAAAGTCAAGGGCGGGCTCCCCCTGAGCAGCAATCTTGGCTGCCACCCGTCGCTGGTCAACCTCATCGCGCAGAGTACGCTCCAACCTCTGTCTCTGTAATTGCAGCTCGGCCTTGACAAGATCATCGGACTTTTCTAGGAAAATCGGATTGATCTCAATGGTCCCGGACCCAAATGGCTTGCCGACCTTGGGCGTAGAGGACACGTCCGACTCTTGCGCAGTTCTAACAGATCGCTGGGAGCTTTCGTGCTGCCTAGGCGAGGCGTCGTTCCTCGCGCCGGCGTCTACTGGATGGGCGGGGGATTGTGCAGATGTGGTCAATGTAGGCGGAAGTTTGATGCTTGGGTGTTTACCAGAGAGAACGGCATCTTGGAACCGAACAATCTTCTCGTACTCCTGGATGATACGATGACGCTGGCCATCAGCCAGGCCGGTGAGCAACTTCTCGCCAGGGGCAGGCCCCCGAGCAACACGTCCCCGTGCCATGATGGCAGTAAGTAGAAGCACGCGTCGCGAGATGCCAGTGCCTAGTATGCAAAGCAGGGACAGCTTCGGAATAGCCACGCGTAGATAACAAAGGACGGGACAGTGGCGTGCGAGACGCGCGATTGAGCATAGGCTTCTGCTAAAAGGCAAAAGCGACGGCCGGTGATTAGTCGGAAAGCGTCTGTGCTGGAGGGAGACAATTTTTCTCCTCGAGCAATCGTTTTGAAGCTAGAATTTATGGTAGGTAGCTGCTGTTATACTGTGGCAGATGTAGCTAAGTCGGCTTTTGGCACTGTGGGATCGGCCGAGTGCAACTGCGCATGAACCTAAGGCAAGGTACCTTAGGGCGCAATTTTGACGACCTCTCTCGCGAAGAGATTACTATATTTAAACCAACTCAGTTTGAATGCTCCTTAACTCGCAAGGCCTTGGGTGAAAGACAATCAACTATACCTAAGGTACTACCTAAGGTACTACCTAAGGTAAGTACTTATTTATGTGAATTGTACTATATAACTGTGTAAATTACTACATGATAGTAGTACCTCACTCAGATGGCAGTTTGGTAGCACCAATCAGCTTGAACAGCATCCCATCAAGGTCCATCGTCCATCGTCGCAATTTGAGAGAGTACTAGCTATTCGGTCGAAGGCGCACCAAGGTACCCATAACATGCAAAATAGATTCCCGATGTTCTGGCCCATGTTATAAGACCTTTGACATAACTTCATACTTTTTATCATGTTGGATTCACAGATTTGCTGAACCTGCTAGGACACTAGTAGCAGACGTGCAGGGACAGATTAATCAGCCACACCGATCGAGTCATTAGCCCAAGCTCCGGAGTGAATTTCGCTCTGTAACCCGTTGAACAGGTGCTAACTTTCGCCTCTGGCTTGGATCGCCCTCCCAAGTATTTAAACCGGCTATTCTTCTTCGAAAGCCATTCAATGTACCAGTTACGACCACGTGTCTCCAGAGTTGCACCACTAAATCGCATCGTCACATCTTCCGTTCCTCCCTCGTCATTTCGCACCTCGTGCCCGATATCGCACTCTCACAAGCTTACCATTGACAAACTTCGCCTCAGCACCAAAACCCGCAGCAAGTCGATCATGGGCAGTCTCAATGGAACCGGTTCCGGCAAGCCGGTGTTGTTCTTGTTCGTTCCCGCCCTTTCGGAACCCCGAATAGCCTCAGACTAACCCTCTGCAGCGACATCGACAACTGCTTGTACCCGAGGAGTAAGGATCCAAATAACAAGTCTATAACCGCCACACACTAACACTGGATGTAGCCGCCAAGGTCCACGATCACATGGCCAAGCTTATTGATGAATACTTCGCAGCACATCTGGAGCTGCCTTGGGATGAGGCTGTGAAGCTCCATAAGGAGTACTACACCAACTACGGCCTGGCCATAGAGGGCCTCGTGCGCCACCATCAAATCGACCCTCTTGATTACAATGCTAAAGTCGATGATGCGCTACCACTTGAAGGTATCATCAAACCCAATCCCGAGCTTCGCGAGCTCCTTGAGGACATCGACAAGACCAAAGTCACAATGTGGCTCTTCACCAACGCATATGTAACTCATGGGAGGCGGGTGGTTCGACTTCTAGGGATCGAGGATCTCTTCGAAGGCCTCACCTTCTGCGACTATGGTGAGCAGCCTTTGATCTGCAAACCCGATCCTGAGATGTACAAGAAGGGTATGCGTGAAGCAGGAGTGGAGCGGGTTGAAGATTGCTTCTTTGTTGGTAAGTTTTCGGGTCTTCACTTTCCGCATTTCTTCTGAATAACTAACCAAATTAACTTTTGTTAGATGACTCCTATCTCAACTGCTCCAAGGCGAAAGAGTTTGGCTGGACAGCAGCCCATCTTGTTGAGGAAGGGGTAAAAGCTCCCAAGACCCCTGCCTCACAATATCAGATCCAGCATCTGCGACAACTTCGTGACATTTACCCTCAGTTTTTCAAATCAACAACGTCATAAGATGCAGCGCAATACCTTACTAGGCGGGAGGGGAGAGGAAATAATGGCACACTCAGGACATAGATCCATCGACTAGACGGTGGTGTTTTGGGCGTTCACTTAATCGAGATACCGTTTTATCACCTTATAATCACATAGCAATTTCTGCTAAATCCGTATCCTGACGAAAGCTCATTCTCATTGTGTAAATTGACGTAGACAGTGTATACCTATCCTGAACTCCGCGCTGTTTAAAACCATGCCGACTGGGTAGACGTATAAGCTTGAAAACCCACGACAGCCATCAAGGGCGTCGAATGCCGCGAATCACAGTATCGAGCTCGGCCAGTATTTGATCCTTCTCCTTGATAGCTTCCAGGCGCTGCGTCTCTGCAACCTTGAGATCCTCCTCAAGTTCCTTGATGTACTTTTCTTGGTCCATCTCACTGTTGTCCAAGCCCGGAAGAGATGAGATCAATACCTCAATTTGCTGCTCCTTGAGAATGAGATCTTGTGATAGCTCGACCATTCCAGCGCGAAACTCGTCGGGAGGTAGGGATTCAACTGGTCACGCAGTAAGCCTTTGTGAATGTATTATCGAGACGCTTCCAGAGTTGCAGTACCCTCTTGCGGAGCATATTTAACTTCGCGAACCTTGTCGTTGGGACCAAGAGTTTCTAGATCGTGACGTGTATTCACGTAATGCAGGCATGCGACGAATTGCTGGGCCAGCTGTTGACATAATTAGTTTAGGCTCATATACGTGAGACAAAGACAAACCTGGTCCACAGCATCCTGCAGTTGGGTCAAGCGATCGCCCATGATGTTGCTTGTTGAGCTATTGAGCTCCCGGCAATAAGGGCTCGCAGCCGCTTGATGTTGTATTCGCACCCATTTAGATCGCATAGTCAACGTCGGGTCCGAAGTTGCGGAGCGCAGATCACGTGAAACTCCCGGAGGACGGGCAATCAGGAACCCGAGACGGGGAATTTTGGAGCTCGGAGGTTATTTTGTGGTAAGGAAGTGAACACCGTTGTCTCTGGGTGCAGCTATGACATGATTGGCACGGCATGGTCCAGGTGGCAGTTAACCTCATAATTCAATCTCTTAAACTCACCCAAACCCCCATCTCACTAATTCACCACCGTGCAAATTTGCCTCCTCTTCGTACACCTCAAGCCTATCTTTCACTCTTTTAGTTCGAGGCACCTTCGATATGGCTACTCCCCCTCCTCAACCTGGCCCTCAGCCTGGGCCAGGACAGATTCCCATGCCCATGCCTGGCCAGCGCCCTACGCCCGAGCAGATTCAGGCGATGCAGCGCCAACTTGCCATTGATGCCGAGAAGGCCGGCATGACCGTCCCCGAGTTTATTGAGCATATCAAGAAGCAGGCCCAGGAACAGATGCGAATGCGCGCTGCACAACAAGCGCAGCAAGGCGGCCAAGCTCCCGACCACGACCACGACCACGATCACCCTCACCCTCACCCGCCCGGCCAACAGCAGGGTCGGGCTCAGCCCATTACTCCCGGGCCGCCTAACCCCAAGGCTATTGCTCTTGCTAAGTTCCTTCGAGGCCAAGACCTCAAGCCCCGAACCGTCATCCTGAATGGCGAGCGCAAGGACATGTTTCGAGGTACGGTGTCGCGTCACAGGAAGCTCTCCCAGCACTAACACGCCATAGTCAAGCGAGCGCTTCGAGCGCTGGAGTCTCCCGCGTACGAAAAGGCCCGGAAGAAGAACCCTCTTTTGCCCGAAATCACCGACCGAGCTTCCCTGGAGAACACCTTCAAGCTGCTCCCCCTGAGCATGCTTGCCCTGCGAGTTTCCAAAATTGAACCCGAAGCTGGTGCCAACGGAAAGAAGCCAAAGCGCGTCAAGGGCCAATGGACTGTCAAGATCGAGCAACAACAGGAGGCCAAGGAAGAGATGTATTATGCCTGGCTGTGGGAAGGCAGTCAGATCAAGCGCCAGATCTATGCTGGTCTCGCGCTTCTCGCCATCTTCGCCATCGTACTGTACCCCCTTTGGCCACTGGTCCTGCGCCAGGGCGTTTACTATCTCAGTTGGGGCTTGCTGGGACTGCTCGGCTTGTTCTTCTTGATGGCTATTTTCCGTGTCATCCTGTTCTGCATCACTTATTTCACGAACTCACCCGGTCTGTGGCTCTTCCCCAACCTCTGGGAGGATGTTTCGTTCCTGGACAGCTTCAAGCCCGTTTGGGCTTGGCACGAGGTCAGTTCACTGCGCTTGAAATCACAATCAGGCAACAAAGCAATGCTAACTCCATGGCAGACCGAGAAGAAAAAGAAGAAGAAGAAGTCGGCAGCCCCTGGAACAACCGCTAACCCCGCCTTTGCTGCCGCCACAGGGCAGGTTGCGCCCACGTCCGCAATGACCACTGGCACAGATACTCAAGTGAGCACTGGGGCGCAACAGCGGCAATACATAGCGCCAAAGGTTGAAGAGCTGGACGATGATGAGTAGGCGATGTACAAAAGTGAGGCCCCAGGCGGGCGGCGTTCTCTGGGATTGTGTACCAGTATTACGGGGGTTTATGTGCAGTTACAGGTAGTAATGGAGTAGGATGTCTTGCGCAAGGAGAATGCTCAGTGGAAGATACAACAGCGTACGGCGCGGTATCTCTGCACGGTATGTCCCTCAAGTATTCAACTTCAAACACGATTTTGGGACATATAGTGGGAAGATTCCCTGTGATTGTGAGGTGTCTCCCATGATATGAAAACTGAACCCAACTCTTGACTGTTACTAAGTCATAAAGGCTTTAATGCGACAAGAAACCGCAATATATTCTTTTGCGCTGTAAGAAGCCGGCCAGAGGCCATCGTGAAAACAAAACAGCAGAATTGAGTCGCCTCGCTCTCCTACCTCGGTTTGGCGGAGGTTCTACAGTAGCTCCAGAATAACACATAGGAACGCACTCTTTGCAAATCTGCAGCTCTTTCCCTGCAGCTTGCGCGTGAACACTGCAGTATCATGACTGTAGGTGCTTGTAGAAGAAAGTTCCATCCTTGAGCTCCCCGGTTGGACTCAGACCATATCTAGGGACCTGACCGAGCTCAATGTAGCCAAACTTTCTATACACCTCCTCCGCAGCACTTCCGGTCTCAGTATCGAGGATCTGCGAACGAGTCCGATAGCGTCAGCATGATGCTCATGTCAGTTTTTATGGATCGATTCAAACTCACCAACACCGTCTTGCCGCGCCTGGCTGCCTCAGCCTCGAGAGCAGCAACCAGAGTTCTGGCGCCTCCTCTTCCACGGAAAGATTTGTGAACCAGCAGCTTCTCTACCACGCCGCGGAATGGACCAGTCTCGGACGAGGGCATGGAAAGCATGACAACACCCATCACATCGGAACCCTTCGGCCGAGCACCTGGCTCAGACTCATTGAGAAGGATGAAAATGAGGCGCTTGTCATCGGCGACCTCGGCAATGCGCTCCTTCCACCAGGCTAGCAGCTTCTCGTGAGATAGAGGCGGGAGAAATGTGGCAATGGTGCGGTCATGGGTAATGCACGAGGCGTGGATGGCTGCGAGATAGGGGATCAGGTGGCCGTGCTGGCCTGGGGAAAAGAGGGCCACTGTTCCCGATTCTGTCATTGCGAGAAATATTGTAGAGAGAGGTGGGTGTGAGGTGTAAGAGTTGGTAAGAAACGCCCGAGAGGAGAGCTTGTCAAGAGCTAAGTGTCGATAGTGCGGCAGCTTCTCAATGCATGTCCAAAACGTCGAGCCGGGTATTGTGATTTATGATGATCACAAGCTTGAAAACCTGTCGTCAACAGCAACCAGTACATGGACAGTAGTACGGGGGTCTTGGGTATCGTATTTGTTGGTGATGGTTTATGGTGAAGGAAGTGAGGGGATATTGATTTGCCGGTGAAAGAGGCCAGGACATCCCAGGTTAGCCTCACATTCAATAAGACGATGAGCGATCGCACCGACACAATTGATCCGTGAACGGCAGGATGAACGTGGCCTAAAGCTGAAGAGGAACAGGGAGCTTTTCGGTTGACCAGCAGGAGCTAGATCGGAGAATATCGGCTCAAGAGATTGAATGAAGGACGGTATCACCAGTCTGGGATGTGATTCAGTGCATCCTCGAATAAGAGGAATCCTACTGCAGGGGTCTCTTACGGAGCCCTACTTAGAAAAATCAACCGAATTTTCCATCCGGTCCTGATAGCCCCCTTCCTTCCCCGTCTAGTCCGTCCAGATGGGTAGTGGGGTTCCAGTTGCCGCCGGGCGGGGGCAACTGCACCTGCCGGGTCCCCTTAGCTCCCGCCGCAACGGCTCCGCTGCACCACCATCCATCAACCGAGCCAGAGACAATTTTTAATATCGGACTGAGTACGGAGTACGAGTACGGAGTAGTACTTACTCAGCTTGCATCCAGCGGGAGTGGAAGAGGTCGCACGCCACTCTTGGAACAGGTTCATGGATTAAATGGCGCATGAACGGACCTGGCTGTTGGAGAGAGCTGCTGAACCGTGTCTCACCGTGTTGGACACTGACGCTCTCAATGAGCAGCATTCTGGGAACGATACGGATGGTGTAAGCCGAGCTGCCCATCACTAGGGTCTTTTGATCTGTGGATATCGTGCGTCCGTTCAACTGGAAATACCTTAGTAAACGGATCCTGTCTTACCACGAATCTTGAACTCGCAGCTACCAATGACTTACACTGCCATTGGAGCGCTGCGATGCGGGGCCCCATCAGCTCTGTGCAGGCACCGACACGACCATCTACCAAATCCAGTCGATTCGAGCCATCCATTGATTCCCGCTCACCGTGCATGTTATTTCCCGGCCACTCCGGACAATCAACTTTATTACCTCCACTTGCTGGTTTCGGGGCGTAAAATAGCGTCAGCTGTCATCGACACCGTAACCCCTCCACGTCATTCGCTTGATTACCCTGCGTCTTGGATAAGCTTAGGCACTCTGCGGCCATTGAACCACGGCTGTGTTTCTCTTCTTACACTGACCTAGTTTCTGGGACCTGATTGTCAAGGATAGGCCCCGGGAAACGTCGTACGACATGGATTTCTTCAAGCAGGTCGGCGCGCACGTCGAAGGCCTCGGACAGCATGTTGAGGCTGCCTTTGGCGGCAAGGAAGAACGCCATTCTCACTCTCATGGAGACGACTGCCATCACCTCCACGGCCAGCAGGCCGAGAACCGCTATCACTCGTTTGCTCCCGAGTCTACAGGCAACGCCAAGTGGTACGTTGATGGTGCTTCTTACTTTTGGGCCGTATCGCAAGCTCTTGAGCGTGAGTACTCATGCCCCCATCTCATGGCTACAGTGTTCGGGCGACTACCTAGTCGCCCAAACATAGCTGACGCGTACCTGTTCCCCAGAGGCCAAGGAAAACATATTCATCCTGGATTGGTGGCTCAGCCCCGAGCTCTACCTTCGTCGTCCCCCAGCCAAAAATGAGCAATACCGACTGGACCGTGTGCTCAAGGCCGCTGCTGAGCGCGGTGTCAAGGTTTACGTCATTGTCTACAAGGAAGTTCAAGCGGCCCTCACCCTTGACTCTTCGGTGAGCACAATCTCTGGCCAGAGGTCTTGATATCCCCTAATACCTCATTGGCAGCATACTCGAACCGCTTTGGAGGCTCTTCACCCAAACATCCGCGTCTTCCGACACCCGGATCATCTCCCAACCGGCTATGACTTCACCAAGGAGCTGGGCAAATCACTCACTGCCCTGACCAACATGGACCTGGCGAAAGCTTCTGGCGACGCCATCAAGGCCGTTTACGGTACCTCTGACGGTCTGGTGCTATACTGGGCGCACCACGAGAAGCTCCTACTTATCGATAACGGCAAACTGGCCTTCATGGGAGGCCTTGACATGTGTATGAGTACCCATGTTATCCAAATTGGTACAAGCAAACGCTGACAATAATTCTAGGTTTCGGACGATGGGACACCAGCAGTGAGTAGCCTCGTAAAAATGCTTGTCTTCGAAACTGACACTTCCAGGCCATCCCATTGCCGATGCTCATCCCGGAAACTTGGACGACATCATATTCCCGGGTCAGGACTACAATAATGCACGAGTTTATGACTTTGCCGATGTTCAAAATTGGAATCAAAACAAGCGTAGGGATTTACTTTTGTGAATTTGGGAAGCGTGCAGCTAACATTTATTAGTTGACCGCACGAAGAGCTCTCGGATGGGCTGGTCTGACGTTGCTCTCAGCATGAACGGACCTATCGCTGCAAACCTCGTCGAACATTTTGTCGACCGATGGTGAGCTGATCTGTGACCGAAAGCTCCAATTGTCGATACTAACCATGTGCAGGAACTTCATCTTCAAAGAAAAGTACGCCAAAAAGAACCCCGGCAAATATCACAAGCTTGAAGTACCCCCGCAGGATTTCTCTGGCCATGGGAGCAGACACTCTGCTCGTGACGATGACTACCTTGGCGGGTTGTCGGACCAGTTCAACCGCGGAATGAACAAGCTCATGTCATTTGGAGGAGAGGAGAGCCCACGCCAGGGTGAACATAGACATGGGTCTCACGACGGCGAAACGCCTCGAATCCAGCTGACTCGAAGGTATGGCAAGCCATATTATTTCGCACCCTGCTTTCAGCTAACATATGCAGCTGTGCTGAGTGGTCCTCCGGTCACCCGGTAGAGCATTCGATTGCGAACGCGTACACAGATGCTATTCGTAACTCCAGACACTATGTCTACATTGAAAATCAGGTACGCTGGCTTTTGCTTCTTTTTAATCATCTACTAAAATTTGCAGTTCTTCATCACAGCTACCGATGACAAGCAGCGCCCCGTTAAGAACAAGATCGGTGCTGCTATCGTGGAGCGGATCGTTCGCGCCTATCAGGAAGGCGAGGCCTTCCACGTCTGGGTTCTCATGCCAGCAGTCCCGGCATTCGCCGGCGATCTCCAGGCCGACGATGCTCTAGGAACTCGCGCTATCATGGAATTCCAGTACAACTCCATCAGCCGCGGCGGCTACAGTATCATCGAGCAGCTTCGCAAAGCTGGAATCCGTGATCCTAGTAGGTACATTGGATTCTATAACCTGCGCAACTTTGATCGAATAAACACGTCCCAAACCATGGCCGACGCTGAAGCTCATGCTGGGGTGTCGTATGAGGAAGCCAGGAGGGATAGAGACCAGGCTCTTGGCGGGTATCCTGACCCAAGCTACGGTGGTAGGTTAGAGGGCGAAAGAGATCGTCGCGGGAGTTCCAATACTCAGCAAAGCGGTGGGTACCCCGACACCCGTGAAAGAGGAGGCTATGAGAACGAGAGATACGGAGGTAGCTCGGATCGGAATGAGTACCAGGGCAGCCGTTATGACCCCAGGGACGATGAAAGACGACAGGATGGCGGGTACCGTGCAGGATACCAAGAGGAGAGGTACGGGGACAGGCCACAGGGCGGTGAAATCCGACACCCATATGCCGACCCCAGGTTCGACGGCAGACAGAAACCCCAGGACTACCAGGATGGACATCCAGACTCCACATACGGTGGCAGGCCACAGGGCGACGAGTATAGCGGTCGTCCAGAGAGAGAGGAGTATGGAGGTGGCCAGTATGCTGGACGACCTAACCGTGATGAGAACCGTCACCCTTATGCGGACCCGAGGATCGACCAAAGACCAGAGCGAGGCCAGTATCAAGAACACTCCGAATCAAGGTACGAAGGCAGAATGCAGCGCCAAGAGTATCAAGGCGGGTACCCTGATCCCGCCTATCAAGGCGACCACAGCCAGTCGAGGTATGAGAGCCGACCTCAGCGCCAGGAAACCCAAGGTGGTTACTCCAGCCCCCCGTCTGGAGGCACGACGAGCCGTTATGAGAAATACCAGCAGGGGGCACGCAAAGTGGAAGACAACACTCTGGATACTATCAGCTCGTGCTACATGGACCAGGGCCCCAGTGTTGCTGACCTGCGCTGGGAGGGCAAGCCTGAGGACGAGATCAACGCTTTCGTAACGGAGGAGCTCTACATCCACAGCAAGCTCCTCATTGCCGATGACCGTCTCGTCATCTGCGGATCGGCAAACCTGAACGACCGCTCCCAGCTTGGGTCCCATGACTCCGAGATCGCTGTTGTTATCGAGGATCCCACCCCTGTGAACTCCTACATGGATGGCCGACCCTACACGGCCTCCCGCTTTGCCGCCTCCCTCCGTCGCTACATCTTCCGCAAGCACCTCGGACTCATTCCCGACCAGCGCTGGGATCAGCCCAACCAGAACTGGACACCCGTCGACCGCGACCCCAACCTCTACGACTGGGGCTCTGCGGCCGATGTCCTCGTCCGCGACCCGCTGCACCCCAACTTCCAGCGGCTCTGGGCCGAAACGGCGCGTGTCAACACGGAGACCTTCAGTCGGGCATTCCACCCTGTGCCCAACGACCATGTCCGCACGTGGAAGGACTACGACGAGTTCTTCACCCGCCACTTCATTATCCCCGGCAAGAAGGAGCAGGACGTGAAGGAGGAGATCAAGAAGGGCAAGGTCGAATACGGCCACGTTCTGCCCAGCGAGTTCCCTGGCGGCGTGCAGGAGGTCAAGCAGTGGCTGTCCCGCATCCGCGGCACGCTTGTGGAGATGCCGCTCGACTTCCTGGTCGATGTTGATGATATTGCCAAGGAGGGCTTGGCGCTCAACAGCCTGACAGACGAGCTTTACACCTAAAATCTCAAGACGGCGCGGGAAAGTGCATATGTTATCCGATTCCAAAACACAGATAAATCAGATCCTCAAAGATGATTTGACGATATGTAGACCATTTCACACAAAGTACACCAAGCTGTCCATTAGTGAACTGTACTTAAATCAGCTGGACGGCCCATGTCTCAGTCTCTAAACACAAGCTTCCAGGTCCTCGGAAGTCACCACCAGTCCCGAACCGACATCAACGGCTGCGCAGAGGGAAGAGTAAACTGTGAACAACTGGCTACTTCCTTGGCAAATATGAAATAACGGTAAGTGACATATGCAAGCGGCACGTTTCCGCATGAACTAGTATACAAGTGTCACGCAACGCAACAGACCCAGAACTCCGTGATATAGCAAGGTAGATAAGAAAATCTTGTCTTCGCCCATTCTGCGAACCCCCTCTTTGTCTCTAGGCCACGTCCTGTCTCGTGGCCGTATAGCCGATTCTTGAAGAGAGTCGCGGGCAACGGCAACGAGAGTGAAAGTCAAAATCCTGACCACCACGGTGCGGCTTGAAACCACGTCAACCAATACGCAACGCCATCACTCGTAGTATCTTGCCCTCTAGTCGGCCTTGGCGTTTCCGTTTTGCCCCAGGAGTCCGTCGTTGAGACCCAGTGAGTCGTCCATGCGAAAGAACGTGCCACGAGAACGCCGGGCACGGTGGCGGAACCAAGAGTAAAGGCCGACGCTAACGGCCACAACAAACCCGCAAGAGAGAAATGGGCGGTCGACAAAGCTCATTTGAATATCGAAGAAGAACTTAGCAAAGGCGTTGATGGTGTACTTAGGGGAGATCGGGTTGGGACCGTAAACGATCTTGTCGAGCGTATCCATGATGGACGTGTGGCTGATCGTGATATGGTTACCCGTGGGCGTCTTGTCCCAGTATTTGTGTCGCTGTGCCATGTTAGCATCCATCTAGACGTGAGTGGAACGTGGGCAAAGTTTTACATCTTCCTCGTTAATGATAACGCGCTCACCATCCCGCACATCGACGCCATAGGTAGTAGCCAGCCACCTCTGCCAGAAAATCCCGTCTACCCAGGCAAACCCAACCTCCTTACGGCGGGTGGAATCCACGTCAATCTTGATGGCCTTGGCGTTACGAAGGGCACGCTGATCGTCACGGTTCTCGGCCTCCTCGATCCTCATCTGCTTGGCATCTCGAAGCTTCTTGCGCTCGAGCTGGAACTCCTGGACCTGGCGGTCCATCCACTCGTTGGCCGCATTCTTAAGCTCCTGGACGGAGTTTTGAAAGCGATCCTCGTTGTCCCGATTGAGGATTGCAAGAGCAACAAGCTTGTGGTCCATGACTTGGCGCGCGTTAATAGCGGTCATTTCAGGCACGAGCGGAAGCCAGGTAGACTTCATCCACGCAACCAGTTCGTCAACGTTTCTCATTTCATCCGGTGTGATGGGCGTATAATAGGTTGCGCGACCTTCCCTTGAGACCAAAAGCCGGGGCCAAGTTGTGATCTTGAAACGAGTGCAAAGTTCAGGGTCGCTCGTCTTGACGATCTTGCCACGGCCGATGAGATTGGGGGGCAAAGCGTCCAGGGCCTTGAAGTCCTCCGTTGTGGTAGCATGGTCGTAAAAGTAGACAAAGATAACTTCTTCAGTCTTTTCCAGCTCTTTGAAGCTCTCAGCATCAACATCAAGGATACCACCAGCCACCTCGAGTGCCCCCTCGGCATACGAAACAAAGTCGCCAATGCCCCGAAGACCCTTGTATTCAGCTCGCTCTGTACCTGTCATGAACAAAATGGTGGGGAACGCCACCACACCCATTTGCTTGCAAAGCTTATTATCAACTTCGCAATTGACCTCGCCGATATTGAGCTTCCCCTTCATATTCTTGGCAAGCTGCTCCCACGTGGGAGCCATCGCTTTGCAGTGTGAGCACCATGGGGCGTAGAACTTGATGAACCAGGGATCCTTCGAGTTGGTGACAAGACTGTCAAAGTTATCAGGAGTCAAGGGGGCGCTGATTCCTTTCAGGTTGTATTTCGGCGTAACAACCGGAGCGGCCTTTTGCTTAGGGAACGTCTTTTCACCAGGCTCAGGCAGTTCAAGAATCTCGGGTCGGCCAGGCTTCGATTTCGCAAGCGCTTTCTCAATGGTATTGCTGAGAACAGTCATGTTCTTAACGCCCTGCAACTTGTCGATTTCCTTCCCATCCTCATACAGGATTGTCGTCGGGTAGGACTGAATATCATGATCGATGCAAAGATCATAGTAGGCGACACAGTTTATAGTGGCAAATCGAAAGTCGTAGAAATCGGTAAACGTAGCATCTGCGTCTTTGCCAGGAGGCTTTGAGGTATAGTAGAACTCGGCCACGGTTCGGTACGTTGGGGCGAACTTGTTGCAATGCTTACAGTAAGGGCTACAGGGCGGTAAGCAAGAGATATACTATTGTCAAGCGAAGTCAAGTACCTATAGTGCTTTACCATCAAAAACTTGCTCTTCTTGACTTCTTCATCGAATGTCGAAGGTGTTAGCTCAAGGAACGGAGGCACCTCGAGACCGTTGAAAGTAGTGGGATCCGTCGCCGGGTTGAACTTTTTGTCAGCAGCCTGAGCGAAGGCAGATAACGCTGCGAGCAGCGCAAGGGGAGAGGCACGCATGTCGTGTCGGGGACACCTCTGTCGGCGCAAGACTTAATCTGGGCGTCTATGTGGTAGATGAGATAGATGAAGAGCAAGGCGCAAGAGATTGGAGTAGAGTTTGAGATGGAGCTCGCAGAGCTGGCTTGTCGAAGCGTTGAGGGTCAGCGACAAGAGATGGCGAGACGAATAGATGGTGGGATAATTAGTGGCGATCGTCTTCGGCGACCGATGTAGGAGTAGGATGCGGTCGAAGAGAATCTGAAGCTGTGCTGATATGAGAAGAAACCACCAGATATACAGCCCGCAATCGCGCTCACCAGGCGCAAAGGTAGATGACAAGAGGAGCGAAAGCGACGAGAAGATAAATGAATCGGAAGAAGAGAAAGGGAATCACAGGAGGCGCATACGGAGTTCGAGACCACGTTCCGCGTCAGACTCCAGCGCCACGCAGGGGTTCAGGTGGATAGGCTGCTAAGCCACACAAGGGACTGGAACTGAGCTGAGGCAGGCGGGGTTGTGCCCATTGAAGTTCCAACCTACCTTAGGTAATAAGGGGGTGGAGGCCGGGGGTCTTGGAGGTAAGTACGGATCTACGTACCTGCCTCATTCCTTCCAAGGCCTCAAGCTCTCAGATGGAAGGAAGGTACTAGGCTCGTGCTTACCTTAATCAGAATCACTGCAACTACCTTACCTTACCAACATTACTGAAAGCTACAGCAACCTGCACTTCTTCGTCTTCCCTACAAGCCACAAAGACGCTTGAGTTATTGCCGAACACCCTTCGAGAATCCATGTTCTCTCTGGTTTCGTCATCCAACAAGTTGTTGCGTAACTGCAAGGCTTTGGGCACACAGGGAAGCTCTAATTCCCCGACCTTGCACTTGGTGTCCACAAGGTGACACCTCTCGGAGCTGGGTGTAAACGTCTTCAATTCACGCACTCGTTCACTTGCTGCAATGGAGCGCCCGGCCAAACGTCAACGGGAAAACGATTCTGAACATGGGGCACCAGAATCCCTGCAACGGCCTATCAGCCCGCCCAAGAAGAGGCGACGCGAGGCAACTGCCATCAGGTCCCCATGGCAGCTAACATGGATTCAAGATCTCCCAGAGGATGATAATCGAGATGCAGTGACTTTGAAGGACTTATTGGGCGACCCTCTCATCTCAGAATGCTGGGAGTTCAACTTCCTGCACGATATTCACTTCTTGATGAACGCCTTCGATCCTGACACACGGCATCTTGTCAAAGTCCATGTTGTACACGGGTTTTGGAAACGTGAGGATCAGAATCGAATTGCCTTGGAGGTACGTTCAAGTTCCACTGCATGATTTAATGGAGCGTAGTGATGCTGGTGCAAGCGTTCAATCGGCCCATTGATCACATTTACCTTCTGGCTTGAACACGATGCTGATTTCAGTTAGCAAACGGCGCGAGAGTTTGACAATGTCCAAACTCACGTCGCCCCTATGCCTGAAATGTTTGGGACACATCATTCCAAGATGATGATTTTATTCAGACATGATGATACCGCTCAGATCATCATTCACACCGCGAACATGATCCCGAAGGATTGGACCAATATGAGTAACGGAGTCTGGAAGTCTCCTTTGCTTCCCAAGATGGCGCTTACGCCAAAACAGAAGTCTGGCCCCGAGGACTGCCCTGTTGGCAGCGGGGAGCGTTTCAAGGTCGATATGTTGAACTACTTAGGATCATACAACGAGCGCAGGATGACCTGCAAAACCCTGATTGACGTCCTTATTCAATTCGATTTCTCCAGTATCAGAGCGTCTCTTATTGCAAGTGTACCTGGGAAACACGTTGTGAATGATTTATCCAAGACAGCCTGGGGCTGGCTTGCCCTTAGGAAGTGCTTACAGCATGTTCCGTGCAGCGAACAGAAGGGCTCAGAAATCGTGGTTCAGATATCCTCCATTGCCACCTTAGGAGCGAAGGATGACTGGCTACAAAACATACTCTTTGAGTCACTATCCCGTTGCAGAACCCAAAACTGTGGCAGACCAGACTTCAAGATTGTCTTTCCAACAGCCGATGAGATACGACGGTCACTAGATGGATACTCGTCGGGAGGCTCAATTCACACAAAGATCACATCACCGCAGCAGGTAAAGCAACTCGAATACATGCGCCCGATATTTCATCATTGGGCCAATGATTCCTCATATGGGGCCAGTGAGTTGATCCTTGTATACATACGCTACGCAATTCTCTGATAATATACAGGATTGCCAGAAGGTATCCCAGTACAGGATGGCGGTCGAAACCGAGCAGCACCACACATCAAGACCTACATTCGATTCAACAAGAAATCAATTGATTGGGCTCTTCTGACGTCTGCGAACCTTTCGAAACAGGCCTGGGGTGAGTCTGTACACCCGTCAGGCACGATGCGCGTTTCGTCGTGGGAGATCGGAGTCCTGGTCTGGCCGGAACTGCTACAGGCGGATTCGGCCATGATCGGTAGTTTCAAGACTGATGTACCAGACATTACGCAGCGGGAAGATGATGAGGATAAGCCTCCATCGGTGGTAGGCCTGCGGATACCATACAGCATGCCGCTGCAGCGATATGGAAAAGATGAGATACCGTGGGTCGCGACAGCGGATCACAGCGAGCCTGACTGGTTAGGCCGATCGTGGACTTGAGAACCGGCTACCTTTTGAGAGAGTCGTGACAAGGCTAAGCTACGACTCGGTAGTATAGTCAACAACTTGGTCAATCGTACCGCCTATCCTGAACCCGTCCTCCAACGACCGCATCAAATAGCCGCGTCTCAGTGGTGGCTCACCTGTCAATGACAGATCCAGGGTCCCGATGAACGATCCACCCCGCATCGTCCCAAAGAGGTCCACCAACGGTGAGGCCTCGAAGAGCCAGCATCAAGGTTCATGCCTTGCTAGCCCAGCGACTCGCAGGTGGAAAGATGCACGGCTTTGGCCGTTTTGAGATAAGACGGCGAACCAAACAACCAGTGGCGGAATGACTCGGTGGACAGACCCAAGAATGGGCGATAGCTCCACCCTAGCGGCGGCAAAGCCAGGCCGCTTGTCGTCTACAGTAACAATTGAGCGGGGGCTATCTTGACGCTAGCAATGTGGAAGCTGGGTTGCTCAATTCGCCTCTTTCTAGCTCGGCCTTGTTTCGTGACTGGGCGGGCATTGCAACAACATTCAGTTATGTTTTTTTTTTCTCCTTCCACAACTCCTCCCGACTTCAGCATCGCTGTCCTGAACGTTTCATGTAGAAGGTCAAGTGACTCCCGCCAATAATCAAGTCTTATTGCTTCCGTGTGAAGCGCTTGTACCACTTCGTTTGCTTGAAAAGAGAAGAAAGAAAAAACATCTGCCCCACGTTGCGCCGAGTCGAGTTTTCTGTGATCCTGCACGCAATAGGTTTCCCGGGAAAGCATTGAGGGCCTGTCCTTTTCCAACCGCTGCAACTTTACTCTTTCTTGAAGACAAGCCGCAGCTGTCCGAGGCGGTTGCGCACGTTGTCCCAATGGATCCAATGGGGAGAGGCACTGGAGCTTCGCCATATGGCACTCCTCACGGTGCCGGCGCCCACCCAGCGTTATCGTCATCTTGGCGGGTTGGCTCGCCTCTCGCAGAACAGTCGCTGGCCAGGGATATCGCTGAATGCTCGGACGACGGTTTCGAGGATAACGCCATCGATGATGCCTCTGGGTCTGACTTTGACACCGGGCCTACCATGTACCGTCGACCAAGTGGTGTCGCATTTGGAGGCGCCCGACCCGTTCTCAACCCCCAGACGTTTATCGATGAGCCCGCCTTGACAGCGCTTGAGAGAAAGCAGTCTCGCAATGCTGAGCGCAGCCTGCTGCGAGACAACCACGTGCTTCCGCCAAAGCACTCTCACAAACAGGACGGTTTCTTCACTCGCGTTTACCGCCGTTTCTTCAGCACAAAGGTGCCGAACGGAGAGGACGAAGAGACGCCTGCGCTCACGGATCAAACACCTGGCGAGACGGATCCCCTCTTGGGCTCACGTACCGACAGTTTGGTGGCTGAACACCTCAACGAGACATGGGAGCACGCGGTGGCCGAGCACCGGATCAAGACCACCTGGCAGCGAGAGGCCAAGACCATCCTGACGTACTCAGCTCCGCTCATTATTACCTTCTTCTTACAGTACTCTATCAACGTCACCAGCATCTTTTCTGTTGGCCGCATTGGCAAACTAGAACTGGGTGCCGTCTCATGTAAGTCTCCCCTGCGATTTCCTCAGCAGTACACGGCAACACGGTTGGCCCACAGCGAGAACTTGCTAACTGACGTCCCCATAGTGGCCAACATGTCTGCGGCAATCAGCTGTCTGGCTCCATTCCAGGGCCTCGCAACAAGCCTCGATACCCTGTGTTCCCAAGCGTACGGTTCCGGCCACAAGCATCTCGTTGGACTGCAGTGCCAGCGCATGGCATGCTTTCTGTCCTGCCTTGGAGTTCCGGTGGCCGTGATCTGGTGGTTCTCAGAGGGTATCATTAAGCATATCGTCCCCGAGCCTGAATCAGCTCGCCTAGCCGGTCTCTACCTGCGAGTCATGATTCCTAGCATTCCAGGCTTCATCCTTTTCGAGTGCGGCAAGCGTTTCACTCAGGCTCAGGGTCTTTTCCGTGCGACAACTTACGTCCTTCTTGCTGTCGCGCCCTTCAACATGTTTTTGAGCTGGCTCTTTGTGTGGAAGCTGCAGTGGGGTTTTGTCGGTGCCCCCATAGCTGTGGTCATCAGCAACAACCTTCTTCCCGTCTTCCTCTTCCTCTACGTTCGGTTCGTTGACGGTCGGCAATGCTGGGGCGGCTTCAGCCGACGAGCCCTGAGCAACTGGTGGATGATGATTCTGCTCGCCCTGCCCGGGATGATCATGGTTGAGGCAGAATGGATGGCGTTTGAGATTCTCACGCTGCTCTCAAGCCGCTTCGGCCCCGAGTATCTCGCTGCGCAGAGCGTCCTTGCCACGATTACAACCCTTTCGTACGAGATTCCATTCCCCATGTCGATTGCCGCATCGACTCGAGTCGCCAACTTGATCGGAGCAGGCCTTGTTGAGCCGGCCAAGATGACAGGCATGGTGGTGAGTTATCTTCGATACAGTGACAGCAAGAGCAACTTGAAGCTAATGACAACCGCTAGGCCTTTGTCGCTGCTTGTATTATCGGCATGTTCAACCTTGCTGTTTATACCAGTCTCCGTTACCAGCTGCCACTTCTCTTCACCAAGGACGACGATGTTATTGAGCTTGTCGCGACGGTCATCCCAATTGTGTCTGTGATGCAGGTATTCGATGGCCTAGCAGCAGGTGCCCACGGGCTGCTGCGAGGAATCGGCAAGCAGTCGATTGGAGGACCTGCCAACCTCATCTCATACTATGCCTTGTCCCTGCCCGTCTCCCTTTTCCTGGCTTTCGGCCTCGATTGGAAGCTCTCGGGGCTGTGGCTCGGTGTCACAGTCGGTACTTTCTCGTAAGTCGATCTCGAAAACATGATGCGCCATGGCTATGTGTTTGGAGAAATACTAATCCATTTTCAGGGTTGCGGTGATTGAATACATTTACCTGCTAAGGACTGACTGGCAGAAGGCCGCTGATGAGGCAGCGATCCGAAATGCCGCTGGTTAATAGCCTCACAATGAGCTCGGGCCGTGCTGTCTTGTATCGTCTATGTATGATCTTGCTTTTTGTTTGTCCTGACTTGAAGGGCATGGAGCTTAGTCAGACTAATTTGGTAACCCCGACGAAGCTCAAATAAGTGAGACGCCAGTGGAAGAACAATCCCCATGTAGAACACATGGATGCTGGTTTGGATTATTCTGCCTTGAATAGTGGAAATAGCAGTCTCGTCTGCTTTGTTAATGATTTATGTCGTCGAGCCAGCCACTGTGACTTGTGTCGGAGGTTGGCGCTTGCGGAAGCACGTCCAAATACCATGTTCGTTTTTAACTGTTCGCATCCTAGAAGCTCCTGGCGAAGATACTCTTACAAGAGTTATTCAAATCTATGGTATTATCACAGCCCCATTCTAGCCTTGACCTCTGCCCACAGAGCGCGAGAGCTGTCCATCTGGACCTCCCCGAACTACTCTTCACGCCTATCTTGCCCTTCATCGTTTCGCTGGTCCGAAAACAAAACTCCTCGAGTCCGCATCTCGTAGTCCTGACGTGGTGATACGAACTTCAAACCCTACCAAATAATAGAAAAGCAACCCGAGACATGATGATTTATCCGAGCATGGAGTGCGTACGAATACCCTTGGGGCCAAGCTCACTGCATGTTGTTAGTAAGATGATTCTTTGATGGAAACAGAGAATACGGCGGTGTGAGAAACTTACTTGTATTCAACCCTGCTCAGACTCATCAGACGCTGGGCCTCAACGGCTTGGGCGTCCATGTTGGAGTGCAGGCAGAAGGCGATGCGAGCGGCGACCTGCGCGCCGAGAAACATGGACTCCTCGAAGCCGTTCTTGGTCCATTCGCCCAGATACACCGGCAGCGTGGCCGTCTTGATGCTTGTCGGCGTCTGGCTGTGGAAGTGGTGTCCCGTGGCAGGACCGCCGACCTCGGAGGCAGCCTGCGGTGTTCCCACGGCATTGTTGTTGCTGGCCACGCCGAGGCTGGTGCCGGCGGCGGCAGCCGTCGTGGCGGCCTGCAGCAGGGGGTTCACGCCGCTCGAAGACAGCTGGTGCGGGGCGCCGGTGAAGGAGCCCGTGGGCGTCTGCGATCCGGTCCCCGTCGGGGTGGCCATGTTGGACGGCAGCTCCGAGGTGAACATGGTGGCGGTGGAAGGGGAGACGAGGTGGCGGGCGTTGAGGGTCTGGAGGATGTTCTCCTTGAGGCCTCGCAGGCGGGAGCCGTTGCCGACGAAGACGAGGTTGTCCCAGCAAGAGGGGCGCATGTACATGTCGTCGATGCCCTGGACGGTGCGGTAGATGGCGCTGACGATGCGGTCGATCTCGTGGCGCCGGGCAAACTGGAAGCGCTCGAGGCCGACTTCAACGTCTCGACGGACGCGCTTTGGTCGCCGCTCGGGGGTTTCGTTAGCGGGAGGTGCTGGCGTGGGATCGACTTCGGGTTTGGGATCAGGCTTCGGCTCTGAAGGTTGTGTATCTTCTTGGCCATCTGCCGGTTTCGCGGCGTCTGTGGTGGCAGCGGGGATCGTGCCGTCTTCTTGAAGAGGCTGCGCTGCACCCGTCTCGGCATCCTTTTTGGCCTCCTCCGTCGTGCCATTGGTGGCCTTGTCCGTGCTCTCCTTCTCTTTGGATGGAGGAGCTACCTCCTCTTGAACGATCTCTTCGTAAAAGAAGGTGTTGTGTGTCCGTTTTGAGTTGGGTAGGCGTATGGGCTTTGCCGCGCCGCCCTCGGCCTCCTTATCACCCTTGGGCTTCCTGCCAGGCTTGCCCTTTTCCTTCTCCTTCTCCTTCTTGGCGAGAAACTCCTTGGTCTGGCCGCTGGTGACGATGGCTGCAACATCCAGCACGCCGTCCTCATCTCCGTTGCCATTGGCCTCCTCGCCGTCTGCGGGCTCTGCAGGCTTAGGCGCTTCGACAGCTGATGTTGTTGTCGTCGATTCCGGGACAGCGGCAGTGGGCGGTACACCAGAAGTGTTGTGCTTAGGAAGCTCCATCAGGCCATCCTCAGTGGCGGCGTAGGGAAGGACCTCGCAGATGTTGCTCTTCTTCAACTGCTCCGCCATGTCGTGGTTGAAACCCTTTGCCTTGAGCAGCTCAAGCAGGCTCTGGGTAAAGACCTCACCCCCGCTCGGTTCGCTATCAGCCTCGGAGGCACCGACATCCACGTGGTTGACGACGCGCCCATCGTGGATCGCTGTCACGTCCACCTTTTGGTAGCCGATGTCAACCACGGTCAAGTTGGGCCACTTCAAGCCGTACTGCGTGGCGATGCCGCTATGGATTATGCACAGCGCAGGGGTGCGCGTGTTCTCAAAGACATATCGAGCAATCGCTTCGCAGTCAGGGCGCGTCCATTGCGGCGAGGCCATGAGCATGATGGGAGTGTTGTGGTATGTCGTGGTGAGCAAGCTGTGGACATGGTCGAGGAAGGCCAGGAGCGCGCTCATGTTGACAATGCGACCAGCTGCGTAGCGCAATCAGCACGTGAACGACATGAGAGAGAGAGAAAGCGTTCAGACTTGTCATTGGTCTTTTTTTGTATTACCTTCAATGGGATACACAGCTCCCTCGTCTTCGTCCACGTCCTCCACCCACTCCTCTTCCTCAGAGCCGTTGACAACCGTCGTGCGCTTCGTCCTGTGATAAGGCGCCCACTGCCCGCCGTCCTTGAACATCCTCGTAGGCATGCGCCGCAGCGGAGGAGTCAGCTCGCTGCATCCCAGCTGGGCCATGGTGCTGCGGCTGCCAGGGCAGATGATGAGGACCTGCTCCTCGCGCCATTTGCCCGCGGTGCTCGACATGATGCGGTAGCGGTATCGTCGGGTGCTCGTGCTCGCGCTCGCGCTCGCGCTCTGGGGTAGCTTGTGCGGTGAGGGTGTGGCGGGCCCGTTGCTGTCGGGTCGGAAGTCCTGGGGTTGAAATGCTGCTGCGCGCCTCAGACGCGATGGTGTGGACGATGCTGCTTCCCTTGGTTTGCGCGCCCGCAGACTGTGTCGACGGGGCTGTGGCGCACCATGGATAGGTGTGGCTGTAGGTCCATCAGCGGCTTCACAGTGCATCACGTGACCAGGCGCATTCTCCTTGGTCGAACCGTGAGCGGCCATGGCTGGACTGATTTGAGCTTCAAGAAGCCGTGCCGTTTATTAGCGAACCAGAAGATCCATACGCTGTGCAGTATTGATGGTTGCCGCAAAACAAGCAGAGTGCGGATGAAGAAGAAAACATGACAGCTATATGAATGCACCACACAGAGAAGAGGATAAAGGGCATGATTACAGAACTGCCTGCCAGCTGTCAGTTGCCAGTGGCATTCACCTCATCCCAGACCAGCATTGTCTTCGTAACAACCGCCACACTACCAATACTGAATGAAACGTTGATGAGCCGGTAGCAGTGGTTTTGGGTCGACATTATATTGAACGGCATTAGGAATACTACTCCATCGTAAACTGCCCTTCACCAGACACCCAGCCAGGCATTGAAACAACAACTCCCTGTACATATCATTCGCTCCCAAGGATCCCATCTAACATACTTTCGGCTTCACCTTGTCCCATGACACACCAGACCCACCGATGATAGATGTCCCTCCACCCATTCTGCACCTCCGAGCTGGTATCAGCTTTGCGCCGCCCGAGATTGCTGCTGAAATGATAATAGTCATCCTGCCAAACGCCATGGGGGTGTAGGAAATGTCCGCCCAAAAGATCCTCGTCATAACGTACACTTCCACCAATTTATCGACAAGAATGCGCAAAAGTTTTGCCTCAAAAGCCTGCAAAGTCCGTCAAGTTGTCCTTTAATCCATAAATAGCTCAGATCATACGCCATATCCCATCTACCCATGTAAAATAATCGTCTTGTCTCCAATTATGCAACCGTAATGGTGTTGGAGGTTGTCTCTTTTGATCTCATGTTCTGTAGTTCGTCGTACTCCTCGTTGACTTCCATACGCTTCTCTTCTTTCGCAGGCTTCTTTGGGGTCTCGTCTTCAGTCGTGTCATCAGTAACCGAGCATGGCCGGTCCGAGGTGGGAGTGGTACATGATGTCCCGCCCAAGCTCCATCGTTCTTCGGTGACACCGGTGGACTCAGAAGAGGTGGGCTTCTTGGCAGCCGTATCCAAGTCGTCTGAGTGCTCACTCTCAGAAGTGCGCGGAGAATCTTCGTCAATGTGTGACTCAGCCTTGGTTTCGCTCGTAGATGCCTCGATCTTGGGCTCGTCAACCTGGACAGCCTCGGACTTGGTCTCAATAGTAGGCTTCTCCTCCTCAGCCCTGGTCTCGGCCTTGGCTTCAGTCTTGGTTTCCTCAATCTTAGCTTCCTCAGCCTTGGTCTCGGCCTTGGTTTCAGTCTTGGCTTCCTCGGTCTGGGTTTCTTCGGTCTTGACTTCCTCTAGACTGATCTCCTCGGCCAGGAAAGATCCAGTCTCTGTTTCGGATGACTTGTCCTGGTCGACCTTGCGCTCTTCAATACAGGGGATTTCAGACTTGGGTTCCTCGAGCTTCTTTTGATCAGCTTTCATCTTCTGTATCGTGAGCGTCCTAGGCTTTAGATAAGGAGAGGAAGATCGCTTGGTGTCCTGCTCGTCGTCCGACAGCAGATCGTCCTCGTTAAATTCTTGTCGCAGAGGGCTTCGAAGGTTCGTGACATCGCCGATTTCGCTTTTGCTCGATCGGGATGTCCTGGCTGGGCTTCTCACTGGTAGCGGAGGGGGGATTCTCTTAGGTATGTTCACCATATTGCCCTTGACGTGGATCACCCGGGACGCGACAGCTTGGGTCCTTGCCGGCTGCACAGCAGCTACCTCAAACACCACCGGCTCCTCATCCTCGTCCGCATCGCTATCCAGGTCATCTTCGTTGTCAGCATTGCGGCTGCTCTTGTCATCCTTATCGCTGTCGTAATTGCTCGATGCCTTGTCCGTGTCGTCTCGAGGCTCGACCTGGAGGGTATCATTCTCCATGGATGTCGCACTGCTGTGGCTAGTTGCGCTGGCAGGGATGTGGCTCCCGCTGAGTTGCCTTATGGGAGTCAGGTCGACTTTTGTGTAATCTACTTCCTCCTCTTCCTCTGTCACCTCGAGAGTTTGTGTTCTAGGAGCCCGGTCGTGGCCATCCTCGCTCTGGCCTGGGCTTGGTGTTGTCTCGGGAGTAGTTCCCACGTCTGTTTGTGTACCCGCGTCCGTCATCTGACTCTTGACAGTGCGTGACGACATATAGCTGTTGCGGTTGCTCTTCGAAACAAAAGTGTCTATGCTTTGCCTGTTGAACTTGGAAAAGGCTGGACTGGTAGGGGCAGGGTTGAAGTCGAGCTGGCTGCTACTTGGCCGTAACCGGGACCCGGCCTCCCTTATCTCCAGGCCTGCCATCTCAAGGGCCAAGACACCGAAGGGATCGGGGTCATCCATACTGGGGATTCCAAAGGCAATGCCAGGAGAGGCTGGCGTAGAAGATTTGGGGGTTGCAATAACGGCATCTCCTGGTGCGCATTCGATAGCGATCTTGCTGATGACTGCGACGTCGTAGTCCGACCTGCCTTCGGCCATTTTGATGACCTCGGAGAGCGGTTTTGTCTCGTCGACATGACGTGCAACATTGCCAGCGAGAATGTCCATTTGTGTGACAGAGTTGGAATAGAAGCGCTCGTTTTCGTTGGCTCTCTCGGCCAGGATGCAACCATTCAAGTTTACGGCTTGCGTATGGCCACGCGCCTTCATGTATGTCAAAACGGTGTTGCCCAAGTCCTTCCACTTGATGTGCGACTCATCTGAGTCTAGAGACACTAGGGGGCCACTGGTGAGACCGACATCCTCGCCCAGGGTGACACGGGGTTTTGTAATAGATTCGAGGGCAGCGAGGTTGTTTACGACGAGCACACAGTCGTAAACGTCGACGCCAATAATGAAGCTAAGAGTGGGTGTATGTAGCATGATGCCAGAGGGCGGCGACCAGGTGCCGTCCGATTTTCGGGCGATGAGAATGCCGGAGCCTCCGGAGCCCGTCATCCAGAGGCCGCTGCGCATGCACGTAAAGATTGCGATTCCGGCTGCATTCTGGATTATGCGTCGGGGGATTTTCTTGGTGACTCGTTTCGGCGAGCGCGGTTCGCTAGTCATCGACTGGGCCTCGTCTTGTTCTTCCTCCTCAAGAGGAACGAGATATCCATCGGCTGTGGTAAACGTGTCAGTAAAGATAGGTTTGACCAGAAAGTAAGAACGGCATACTGGAGAATGATTTAAGGATGCGTGCAGCCTTGTCGCACTCGAGATCGAGGGTCGCGGGCCAGTAGGCTTCCCGCTGCACTCGGCCGTTTGCATTAGCGGCGGCCGTGTTTATCCTGGATAATGTACTGGAGTTTGCGACCGGCATAGAGGCACTGGAGCGATTCGAGGACCAGCCAAATAAGCCCGAGCGAGAGGCGGACGACCTCTTGTCCCACGAGGGGAGAAAGGAGGAAACTCGCTGCATGGCGGGCTTTCTCACCTCTCCGTCGCCGCCGTCTTGGCCAGGCGGGGGCACGACAGAGAGGACAGGAACCGAGGGTCTGCTATTGCCGCTGCTACTGCTATTGCTGGTACTGCTGACAGTGCTGGTGCGGAAGTGGACGGTTTTTCTGAAGGTTGGCTTGGATGAGGATGCAGCGGTAGCGAATGTTGATGTCGATCTCGGAGTCGGGGAGGTAGTCGAGGAGGCAGGAGACGAGACGGGACTGGATGCAGTGGGCGAGCCGAACGTCGACGATGTCGCAGATGTTGTTGTTGAGGTGGAGCAGACGGAGGAGACGGAGTTTGAGTCTGAGAGGGAAGCAAAGGCGACGACAGGCTTGTTCACGGCCGAGTTGTAAGCGGCAGCTGGAGGATGGTGCGAAGGCGCTGGGCTGGCCTGTTGCTGGAGGTGGGAGCGAAATGCGTGAGGGTGGTAGTGAGCTTGTTGTCCCTGTCCTGGCCCTGAAAGGTGGGCGCTGTCGTTTGCAGCAGCGGTTGAGCCAGCAGCCGCAGGATCAACAACAGTGGACGTACTCGGGGACGACTGGGTCAAAGGGGGGCCCTCTGTTGACGCCGAGGCCTGGGAGTGGGATTGGGACGGGAGGAGGTGATGCTAGTCGTAGTATAACCTGTCAGCGCGGGTGGTGGTGGTGGGTGACGTGGGCCGCTGAGCCATTGGGGCATATTTCACATCTCAGCGTGGCCCTCGAACAAGAGCAAGGATAGGAGGTTGGAGCGTGCAGGGGGGGAAGCAAAAGAAAAGGGAAGAAAGCGAGAGTGTGGAAGCGGAAGGGATGGTATGAGATTGGGGGAACAGGACGATCCGCTTTGGACAGGCCTTCCCAGGTCAGGATGAGACTCGAAGTGAGAGCTAGAGGATAGACTGATGATGTGGAAGATCCAGGACGGGGCTGGGGCCAGCAGAAGGGCGTGCTGTGCTTTGACACTCAAATTTTGGTCTTTCTTGTCGTTATGCTTTCTCGGGAAATATTATGCGCATCCTCTGGTCTCTTTTGCAGCGTGGCTGCTCGTGACGGCACCGCAAAGTTCCAACGTCGAGCCAAGTCAGGTACGCCGCCCTGGCTGTCTAATTCCGGGCCAAGTACAGTACAAAGGCCTAGCCTCCAAGCCTTGCCGGTGGGCGCTGAACGGTACCGCCACTCGGACGGGGGTCATGGATGGGTGGCTCGGGTTTCTGTGGGTGGGTGTAGTGCAAATTGTAGGTAAAATGCGAGGGATGGGCCAGAAGTGGGGAGGATGTAAAAGAGTGGACTTCATGACAAGTGATTGAAATACAGTACAGGACAGGGAGTTTGGATCTCTGGGACGAGATTGAAACCCCGATGAACGACATGGAGCATAGCCAGGATTTCGGGTTACGTAGCAGACTCTGCAGCCGCAGACGACTGGATGAGCAAGGTGAGAGAGAAAGTCAATGTGCTTACCGTAGTGCTGCTTGTAGATGTCCCTTTTGCAGACGACCCCCAGCGTCTAAAGCTCCAACCGCCTCCAGTCCCGCCATCTTTCCCACTACTCTTCATATTCTCCCTGTCGACGTTCTTGTTGCTGTTGTTGTTGTTGTTGTTGTTGTTGTTGTTGCTGTTGTTGTTGTTGCTGCTGCTGTTGCTGCTGCTGCTGTTATTGCCGGTATTGCTGATTCTGCTGCCGATGCCGCTAATGCTCATTCTCCTCCTTCTCGTCGTCGTCGTCGCCGTCATTATCCCCAGCCTGCTTTCGCGAATCGCCCACTTGGAGATTTCCTGCGTCTGCGCGGGGGCGCTAGCAGCGCTCGACCGACCAGGGGGGAGGGATCAAGCCGGGCGTCCCACCTGTAACCTCCAGAAACGGTTTGTTAGCCTGGGTCCGCTAGAGCACATGGCTTTCGCCAGTGAGTGGGCGAGTGTGAAGGGGAGCGTCGAGGTGCCAATGCCGCCCGGCCAGCCCGTTCGGGCGGGTAGGGTAGTTGTTAAGATCTGGGGATTCGATGTGGAAGCCCTCGTGGGTTGAGACGCCGCCCTGAATATCGCATCACTGCGAGGCTGGGCGACGCGGGAGGGAGGGCATAAGTAGAAGAGGCAAGATCAGGCAAGATCAGGAACTGTAAAGGAGAAAACGGGTTGGGGAAACAACATGAAGCCGAGGACATGAAAGAAAACCCAGCCATTCCGTACCTGTTTTGAGGAGACGTCGGTTGTGCTCCCAACGGCTAATACCATTGCCCGCTACAACCCTTCTTCCCGTCTTTCACTGCCTCGAGAGCCGAGACGCGAACAAAGGAGCAAACCCCAGAAAAGGGCCCAATTGTAACGAGTGCAAGCGATCGAGATCGTAAGAGCGAGGAGCAGGAGAACCCAGGATGTGTAAGGTTGACTTATCGAGTTGAAGAAGGATGACAGTCAAGCCGCTGAGAAATGAAAGAGGGGGAAAGACGAAAGGCTTCTCTTCTGCCTCTTCCTCTTCCTCCTCTTTTCGCATTCCGTGCTGATACCCCCTTTGTCTAAATAGCTTCTACCAGAGCAGGCACTTCCATTGGAAGATGCGAAATGCCCATGTCTCCCGTTCTCGAGGGCTTCCCGTGGCACGCCTCTGCTCTTCTGCTTGCCTCGTCTTGTCTCTGCTGTATTAAGCCACCCGAACCCCTGCCCACAAGTCGGCCAATACGACGACGATGCAATGGGAAATCGATAACTGGAGGCCTATGAGAAACTGCATGTGGCCCTGCAGCTGCATTCCAAAGTGTTCTACTTGCGTAGCAGTTTTCCCACTCTACCCGGACTAGACAAATTACCTGTCGCGTCACGTCACAGTGTCGTGTCCCCGTCTGAAACCTCGCATGGGTGCGTTCATTCATCACATATCAAACGGCCCGTAGACGGCCAAAACGACATAACGGTTTACAACCACGACAGATGAGTTTGGTTCCCATCTCTTTAGGTGGGGCGGAGAAAGTTATAAGCGGGCATAGACGAACAAGAGCAGAGGGAGGAGAACTTTAAACCGTAACGGCACGGCTTCCCTTAGCCTTGTGCCTGACTCAAGGAATTTACTGTGTATCCTTCTTGGGCTTGGAAAAGGTCCTGCCGACTAATAAACGTTCTCGCTACCATCTGATCAAACTCTAACCAATCCAACGGCGAGCTAGGGATTTCTTTAGCATACCGCCTTGGATGTACTGTACAACAGACAGAAGCCGCCGAGGGAAGACGGGTGGAAGATGTTTTCGCGGTGGAGTCGGTTTTGCTCGTTCTAGTCATGGTTTCTTGTAACCTATCAAGCTGTCTCTGCCTCTTCAAGGCCAAGTCACTCATCGCCTCTCATCCGATGGCAACGGCAACGCATGGCAAAGGCGGGTCAGTAGAATTATTAAGACGGCATTTATCAACGGCGGCGCAAAGACGGGATGTCACTTTAATTCAATGCCTTTCGTCCGATGCTATCACCGTACGTCTGCTGTCGTACCGTATTGGCTGTCAATGTGGCGAGCGCGGGAGCCTGCAAAAGCTCACCAGCCTGTGCGCCAATGGGATGAGCTGGATGAAAAGAAGATTTCGGTATCCTCTCAATCGTGCACGTACTGGAGCGGCTGCTGCGGCGCCTCCGAGTCGGGATGCCCGTTCTTTTCGGACTGTCTTCCTCTCATTCCAGTCGCTGAAATTTGCAGGCCTCAAGGGGACGCTATAGCTGCAAGATGGCCTTGCCACGCGCGCGTCAATGTGTGCCAAAGTAGGCCAGGAACAGAGAGGTACTCCCTCGCAGTCCCCGTTACAATAGCAGATTAGAAAATTCCGATGTTTGCATTTTGGCACACCTCGATATTAGATCAATGAGGCGGAACAAGGGGTGGGCCATCCTCGAATGCAAACCGCAGGCATCGTGGGGCTGGATGATAATGCAGGGGTTTGCGTCGCCATCTTGAGGGCTGAAGCTATATCCCAGATCCGTGGCTGCTAAACCCGATGTTCAGGGTCTTAGTCTGTCGTTGCCTGTTTCTATTAAATGAAAGTGCTGTTGGTCGTGGAGATGTTGCAGGGTTAAACGAGGCAACTGAAAGGTCGAGACGAAACGCTCGATCTCTTTGTGGATTCAAACATGCAAGCTCTATCCTAGCCTAGTGCGTGCATCGTGCATATCAGAGGGTTCTGTTATTACTTTTCATGCAGCTCTCTGCGACATCCCTTTTTCCTGCTTGCAGTAATTTGATTATCAAAGTGCTCAGAGGGCACTATTTTCTACCGTACGTACATGGAAACTCCAAGAACTGTGAGCCACGTGTGAACCCCCTCTCTGCCTCCCTCTCCCTCTCCCTCGCGCATGGCCTCCTCCTCCTC
>JADBHU010000434.1:0-41622 GCA_017140155.1 Fusarium devonianum | reverse complement strand
GTGGGTGGAGGTGGGGGGCCGGAGGCTGGTCTTGTGGACGGCCGCTTAGGTACCCGATAGCTTTGAGCCAAGGCGGGGCCAGGCGGCTCCGGGGAGCGATTGATGGGGGAGAGCATGGATAAAGATATTGACGTACGTACTCAGTAGGGGGTTGATTGTCCGGGGCCTTTCGGGTGGATGAGATTGATGAGGCAGAGAAGGCTGAGGTCAAAGACGGAGACCGACGGCGACCCCGGAGTCCGCATCGGAAGCCGGTTGATTCGGGCTACACAAGGCAATCAACCGTTTTCGCCGTGGTGGTGTACAAGTCAAGGTTAAGAGATACTTGCAGCTTCTTTAAAACGAGCCGTGTCGGTATGGTAGCCTGTCCATGCCTCTGTTATGGTCTCTCTCTCGCTCGAAGATGCATGTAAGTGACGGCCGATATAAATCATCTGTCGATGCAGCGCCACGATAGACATTTCAGCACTGCAGCCAAACTAATAAAGGACCCAAACTTGTCAATGTGGACGAAGAGCGTTTACTCGCGGATTCCTTAGCACGCGACCAACAGTCGACCCTACCATTTCACGACTTCATCGCCAACTAGTCCAGTGAACAAGACGATCCATACCAAGTGTGTCGAAGCCCCGACTGCGGCAATAACTTCGCACCTCCGAGCTTCATCCAGCCTCGCAATCTCATCGCAAGGCTGATACATTCCCTCCATGCACACCCGATCGAGATAACCAAAGCCACCACGCTAAGAAAGCGTTCCCCCCAAAAAGCCACCTGGATGTTGGGAACCAGTCGGGTGCAAGGGATTCATCATGGGAGTGTTGAACCCATTATCGCAACGGTCTCGGTGCTCGGTGACGTCTTTTCCCTTTGAATTCTCCCTCTGATCCGAACCCAAAGACCGAAACGTTTACCGAGCGGCGGGAGCACGGGAGAGCTCCAAGCCAGAGGCACCGTGCACATTGATAGACAGGGACAGGGGGGTTTGTTCCTCATTTCGGCCGTTCTTTGGAGGTTTCCGTACTCCATATAGGAGAAGCAGTCAAGCAGTCCGTATTTGGCGATGAAGCCTTTTCCCTGGACGGGCTAAACTTATTAGCCCAGGCCAGGGTTGGAGCTAGGCACTGTTCTACGAGCCTCCATCATTCCAGGTTGAACATCTCCACTAACTTACAAACACTTCATTTTACACTGCTCTTCATCCTATCTGCCGGCACCATGATCTCAGCTACCGTTCTGCTGTCACACCCAAGTCTCCGAGTCGTCGTCATCGCGATAAAGCACTTCCAACTACCCATTCAACAACTCTCCCTTTCTCATTCCTAAACCCCAACCCTCAGAAGGAGAGGCAATTGAAACTCAAGATGCACAATTTCCCTTACTAACACCTAATCCCCACTAGCGCCCTACCTTAATTCTTGCATATCCACAGCCGCGAAGAAAAAAAAAGGGCCATCCCCAATTGTTGAGTTCCCCAAACCCGAAGTTTTACACCTCTCCAATCAAAGCCTGGGGTGTCCGCGGATCCCCGGTTGGAGGGATACGTACCGCAACAGAGCCGCAGCCTTCAGACTCACACCCGGGCATCCTCCGTATCCCCAACAACACCCCCGGGACATCGGCGTTGATCTGCTAGTAATTTGCGGTGCCCGCTGTTAAGATGAATACGTACTCCCATAGAGGGACTCAGATGTTGTCCAGCGGATCCATATTGAACCTTCCACGAAGTGCCAGAACATGGACGATACGTACCTATAATGTGTGGTGTCCTTGAATGCGCCTCCCGGGCGTGGAACGCTTGAATCTAGATGGCCTCTGGGTTACCGATGCCGATATCTGCTCCCTGCCCCTGCCCGTTTTCTAGGCCAGTGCTTATCGGGGCATTACGCTCATCATCTTTATCTCATCTCAACCGTTTCTTCCGCATTATGCAGCTCATAAACTCAGATAATAGCACCTGTGTCGCATCGTTGTTCATGGTCTAATTGCGGTTTGAATTCCTGCACCTTTTCACGCCCTACACTCGCTTGACTGTCAACTGCCCCTGTCTCTAATAAACCAACCAAGCGACTGACCATCATGCACCAGACAAAGACTCATGATTACAGGTAGTAGTATGTATTCGGCGTATCAAGACCGGGCATTTCCAACTCCCCGGCTGAGCTAAGATATACTATCATACGCCTCCGCAGTCTGTATCTACACCTCTCTCCAGCTCTTCTCCAATCAACAAAGGAAATTCAAGAACGGTAAACTAGTCCGCGGGCCGTTTCTATCAGCCTTGTGTCAGACATCGAACCACTCCCCACCGACGTCGTCCTCCGCCCCCGCAAGAAAGCGTACTTCATTAAGTAGCCTCGCATCAGTTACCCCAGTATTACCCGCTGCTCGTCCCCGCGAGTCGTCCAGGCCGTCTAAGCAGCCTGGTCGATAACTCGCTCTGGAGCGGCACACCCCCCGTCCCTCCAGGCCCGGCCAAAGGTTATGAGATATGTAGGTGTAAACCCTGGCCGAGCTCGTAGTTGGTGGGCAAAAACAAAAGAAATATCAGAATGCCGTCTCTTCATAACATCCATAAAACCCGTATGCCGAAACCCCGTGTAACCAGACAAGTAGCGGTATTAGTAACGAGGTCTGCCAGAGAGAGAAGAATTGGATTTCCGTAACCATCGTCAACACCGTCTTCGCCCTCTTGTGTACGCCTGTTGTGAATCATGCCGAGCCGTCCCCCACTCCTTGTAAAATGGATATCCATGATGGGAGAGAAATGAGACCAATTTTGTAACCGCTCGAACCGCTGAAAAGCAGAACCGAAAGAAAGAAACACCAATAATCTGGGATGGTCGCAGAACATTATTGGGAATAGACTGCTTAATAAGTCTCTCCCAGATCGCTCAGTTTCCTATGTCCGGTAATGCTAGACCTCATTGGCCCGTTGCTGGTCCGTCGCCCGCCGCTCTGGCGCCGGCTCGATGACATAGGAATACCGCTGCCGGGGGCAGGGATGCCGCTAACGCTGCCGTCCAGGTCTAGCTTCGAGTATGTGCCTCGGCGGCTTGGCGTCCGGAATTCATTCTCGTCCTCCTCTTCCAGGTCAAGCTGGCTGACGCTGGCAGAGTGGCCGTGCATAGAACCACCAAGAGATGAGCGAGGTCGACCCATGGGGGTCCGGGCGCCAGAAAGGGATGATCGCGACACAGGTCGCGGAATCATGTCTCCAGCTGTTCGTGATGGTGGCCGGGCAAAAGACGTGACGCTAGCACGTGAGCTTGGCCTGCTGATCTCTGACTCGGGACCTCCACGGTTGGGCAGTGGTCCGAACGATAGCCGGCTGACCCCAGACGTGCTAAGTCGGGGCACGTGGCTTCCTTTGGACGTGGAAGACGGGACGTTGATGGGGGTATTATCATCACCGGCTACCGAAGATGCTGTAGAGCCCACAGTGCGCTTACGTGAACGGATCGTAACCGTTGCAGGTACATTGCTGGTGGCATAGACGGATGATCGAGGTGAAGCCCGAGGCGGCGTGCGCGTGGGCCCGGGAAGTTTAGATCGCGCAGAGTGTACACGGGCCTCGAGGCGCTGCATTTGCGCCGTAAGGCTTCGGATGTGGGTGAGAGAGTTTGAGCCAGGAATCTTGTGTGAAGCTGAACGAGGCCCAACGGCTCGGTTCGCAGGTGTGCGAATCGTCGTAGTTCCGCCGGTCGAGATGCGACTGCCAGGTGCTCGAGCTGTCTTGGTGGGAGGCTTGGACCGGGGTTTGGGAGTAACGCTGTTGTCGGCCGACGGCAGTCGAGAGCGCCCAGTCGTTTTGGAAGGAGCCGGTGTCCTTGTCGATGCGACCTTGGGGAGAGGTGCTGAGACATCAGACATGGGTGGTGAAGGCGGATCGGGAAGCTCGGAGAGAGTGTCACCATCGGGCGCTGGTGACTTGGATTCGGGAGGCGTGGTGATGAGGGGTGAACTGGCGGTAGAGCCAGGAGAGGCGTTGTTGTCGAAAGTCGGCGATTCGAGAACGGAGAGATCGGTCGAGATCGTGGATAAGTGACGAGACTCCTGCTTCTTGATCTTGTCCTGCAGGAGCTCGGCCTCGATTTTGAGATCGCCAAGTTCCTGACGGAGGCGCTGTGACTCAATGCGGAGCTGTTCACGTTCCTGCTCGCCAATCTTGATCTCCTCCTCCATCATGACGGCTCGCTCGATCGCCTGGTTGTACTTGGACTCCATGTCCTCCAGCGAAGACGTGGTGTTGCGCGCCTGTCGCTCAAAGTCATCGTTGGCAACCTCGATATCCCTCAGCTTCATTTGCATGGTCCGGTTGGAGTCTCGAAGCGTTGTGATCTCCTTCTCGAGCGCATTCTGGGATGCGCTAGCCTCCGTCTTGGATTCTCTGTACTTCCTCTGCGCGGCAAAGAAACGTAGCCTTCGAGTTAGCGAAATGTTCATCGCACTAGAGTCGCCGCTGTCTGAGCATGAGCGGAATGGGTCGACATACCTTCCACTCCTCAACTTCATAACCGAGGGTTTCGGCCTTTTCTTGGAAAACACGCTCCTGCTTCTCTGCTCGTTCGATGTCCTTCTCCAACTCCTGCTCGAGCTCCTTGCTCGAATCTCTGAACTCGACTAGTTCCGACTCGAGTTGCTCATACTGCGACTTGTACCAGTTGAGTGTATCCTCAACGCTTGCTTCCGCGCTGGGCGGTGACGAGGGGGGTTCTGAGGCCATGGCAAATAGCAAAGATCGGGTATTCGAATGTTCTAGGCCGGTCGGATTCGCATGGGTTTAGGAGAGGGAGGGTGCGCGAGCGTACGGTTGGCGGTGACTGCGCTGTCGGGAGTCGTGAGGCGAGGGATTGAAAGAGGGCGCTGTCTCTATCTATGCTACCTTGGTCTTCTCTCTGCGCAAATACCGTCCTCCATCCTCATGGTCAGTCAGCCTCTTCCACGAGGAAACAGGACGGGGATATGCTCACTGGTTGCGAGGGCCCGATGTTCCGTCTGCTTGACAGCGCACCGATACGGAGATAGAGGGCTCCTTCGGGATGGATCGCCTCTGGGAGTCGCAGTCGCACTTACCTTGTGTCTTACCTATGTTCCTGCTGCTGTGTTGTTAGTCGTTCGCGGCCGCTGAAGCGCCGTGGGATCCCTTGATTGCCGCCAATGCTGAAAGTTGTTGGTGTCGAATGTGTTGCTGTTTTGGCCTGTGACGGCCCTGTTGATGAGACGCATCGCGCCCCCCCATTCTCCTTGCGCCGGCATCATTGCGCTAAGCCGTTCCTGGAAAAGCTTCTTGCAGCCATGGGCAACAAGACCACCTCTCGCTCCCGCTTTGGACTCCACTTATTATTGGGCAACTGTTTGGTTTTCCACTCACGTGAGGGTGGATTCCAAGCCACTTCCGCCCTTTCCCTTTGATGAGAGCCATGGTTAGCAAACGGAATCTGAATCTGTACGCCGTGGGATATAGGTCTGCACCTCGTTGATTCATCAACACTGCAGCCAGTGTTCCTGGTCGTGTTTCTAGAGGCGGTTGATGTATTTCACCTGTTCGACTTAACAAATCTGTAGCGACTACTAGTATTCAGAGGTGTTGGGACTTTGCCTCTCTAGCTTTCGACGACACCGCTTCTTTGAACAGTGGAGAACTTCATTCTTAGTAACAGTACCAATCCGATGCAGATTTTATCTTTGTCACTTGATCCCTCTGCCTCTTTCGTACTAAGAATTTGTCCCATGTCGAGACCTAGCTTACGTATCACCAACAGCTATAGGGTGTTTACACGAGGAGCAGTGGAAGCAAGGCATAACAAACCCCTATAAGATGTCGACGAGTCAGTCTTGCCAAATCGTAATACCTACTGGACGAAACATCGTCATGCCCAAAATGAGTGACGACTATGTAGACTTGTTGTCCCGTTGGGCCACGATCTCCAGCTTTGCAGGCTGGGTTTTATACAGTTGCAATACTATTCCAGCCTATCAAGGTAGGCCTGTGGCTTTCCACAGCAGTCTATCCTCACCACAGGACCGTATTATTTGAAAGGAAATCATTTAAGAGACGCGAATTACTCTGTTTCAAGTCGAGAACTCTTTCAAAGTCTGAGCTATAGGCTGTCTGGTGATAACTATTTGGTACCAACAGACTAAGGGGAACTGGCGCATTTGGCTCTCCCATCCTGGTCCTCCCGCCAGAGCTCGTGGTTAATGCCTGAGTTGCTGTTGCCACACTGTAACGATGTCCGTCAAGGACTAAACGGGATGAAAGATGGGACTTCATACTATTGTGTTTGGAAAGCGGTTGGAAAGTCGGCGTAGAAAATGGCCAAGTCTAGAGATCTGCTGTGGCCAGTGAGCATTTCGTGGCAGTTGACCAAGGATGATATGAAAGATACCTTCACTCAATGAGTAATCGAATGACAGTCAATTAAGATACAAGAGATATCGAAAGTCAGTGGTCCTGGTGAAGTGATTGTCCTTTCAAGATGAGGAAAGACGTGGCAGGTGAGGATGCAAGTGGCGCGTTCAAACACGCAATTACTGTGACATGAAGGAGAAGCCAATCAAGTGCAGTAATGCGCGATAGCATAAATTAATTACCTGTCAGCCTCATCAAGTCTCAAGCCATGTTCTGCGTATGTGCCTGGCTCACCCTAATGGAGGGCATAGTGTGAGCGTGCATCCTCAGCCAGATCAATCTAAAAGTTTCATTTTCCCCGCTATGTTGTTATTCGAAGCATCACGCGCTAGCCACCGCTGGATATGCACAATGTAATGAGATACTGAACGTGGCTGTCTATAAATCTCTCACAGTCTTCCTCCACCAGCTCTCCAAGCACCTCTAACTCCTCTTGCTCCCGCTGCGGCAGCACCAAAGTTATGCAGTCGCTCCCCGATGAGGTAGGCCTCATCGCGGATACGGGCTGTCCATCCACGAAATACTTTGACAAGACCGACCGTGTTTTTGGCTAGCAGGGCAGCCAGTGCGACAGCTGGATAAGATTGGCGATAGACAACGGCGAGCCGTGCTACCTCTGCCAACTCATTCACACCAGGTTTGATGCCGACGATGACACCGTATTTGACGAGGAGATTGGTGATCGTTGGGGGCATAAGGACCGCAGCTGCAGAAATAGCCAGCCCAGGAATAACAAACCCTCTCGTCAACACGCTGATGTCGGGATGCATCCAGCCGCGCCGTAGAACTGTACGTACGGCAACGGCAAGTCGAGTATCCCCGAATAATGTAGTAACCATGCGAGCGCCCAGTTTCAGATAGAGCAGGCCGAGCGTCCATGCCTGAATGACTCGGACTGTGTGCCGAGTACCCTCAGGGCCCCCTTCCCTTGATGCCTTGACAGACTCTGCAGTGGGAGGGTACATGTAAGTGTGTAGAGGAATTGCCAGGTAAAGTTCCATAAGACCCGAGATGAGAAGCGGGAATACAACAAGGAGGAAGAAGTAAGCGTATATCAGCTTAGCTCCTCGCACCAGGACCGCCGCGCTACGCTGGCCGACACTCCCAGCAGCCAACCACGCTTTAGCAGTTGACGCCCAGTTCTGAACCCTTGCCCATACGCTCTGGATATGGAAGACCAGATAGGCGAGAGATCCCAAGAGATACACCCCGATGCTGAAGGCATAAATGTCGTTGGTTCTGATATGATCTGGAATCAGCATCTTAAACATCCGTCGGCCAAACACCAGCGGTATGATGGTGAAACCGACTCCCGTCACCGCCGCAAAAATCCATATGAACAAGATGAAGAGAAAGACCCTTGCACGGAAATGAGGAGGGATGTAAACCATCTGGTACTGGACGCTGGCGTACAAATCTGTATCGCCTTGGTCGTCCCTTCTTCGGCCACGCTCGTCCACATCGAGAAAGACTTTTCGGCCTTTGGGAATCTTGACACGATCGGATGCAGGAGCGCGAACAAAGTGTCCGCTCTCGACAAGCTGACTAGCTCCCCTGAGTCTATCCTTTTCTTTAGTGAGTGAGTGGATTTCACTATCAGGGAGGGGAGCCCTTGGCTTGGCATCACCGCCATCGAAAAAGTCGTTCCAGGTCTTAGGCACGACCTGGTACTTGTTGTCCAGTTCTAGAAACACGGACTTGTACCAGGGTAGCTCGCGTTGCTTGGCGTCGACACCAAGTTGGAGACTTCCCTCTTCGTCAATCTTCCGCTCGCCAAAGAGGAAGAAGGTCAGTCGCAAGCCGCGTGCACATGTCCGGAACCACCAAGTATACATAGCATGGAGGCCATCACCAGGCTTGAAGAAGTTAACGGCAAGCGGCATGAGGAAGTTGTAGAAGAGAAGATCAACAGGGAACTCCAGAACTGGTTCGTTGGAAGAGTAATGAACGGGGAGAACATTGGGCATCGTGTATGAAAGGCCCCATACAACACCGCCCAAGCAGACGATGACAAGAGCACCATACACAAAGGCTGAGAACAGAATCTTTCGTAACTGCGTGGTCAGGTTTCTCTCTAAAACATCGCGTACGGGATGGAATTCTGGGTCATCTGGGTCGCGGATGAAGTCTGTCGTACTCGTCAGTAATAGCATCTTCAAGGGCAAAAAGTGTAGACTTACAGAGAACACCTTGGCGCATGATTTTGCGGCACATAGACACAAAGAGGGCAAAGTGAAACATGTAGCCAGTGCCCACGAACCAGTGAACGAAGACCGAAGTCAAAGGGTAATTGTAGGTGAACATCATCCGTGACTTGAAAGTTGTGTCTTCGAATAACGGAAGTAGAGCTCCATCTAGTAGGAGACCGCAGTAAAGAGGAAAGACAAGCATTTCGATGCTAATGATCATAATGACTTTCATGATGCCGCTGGCCTGATGTAACGTGTCGATCACACCAGCTTCCCAAGCCTGTAAGAAATGGCCTCGAGAGAACGGGCTTCCTCGCTTCAGATACATAGCACCAATGAAGAAAAGCGTTACGTAGCCCGCCAGAATGGCCCAGAAGCGATCAAAGCCGGGCCAGTGCGCCAGTTCAGGGCTGAAGGCAGGTAGAGCATCGGGCTCGCTGAAATCAATGACCCAGGTGCTGGGATTGAGAAGCGCGGCTGAGAGAACTACCAGTTTAGACCAAGCCATCTGGGCTGTAGAAGTGATAGTATCCAGAGATAGACTGCCGGATAAGATACCGCCGCCAACAACGAAGCTGAAAGCATCACCGATGAGCATGAAAACGGTGGCAATATTGCTTTTGACGGCAAGCAGCGCAGCGTGGCTAATGGCAGAGAAATTCTGCATCTCTGTCGCCGACATGGGAAAATCCATAAAAGCATAGTCTAGAACACGGGAACCAGCACTGGTCCACAGAGCCCAGGAAGCTTTCCTTGCGGATAAGACTTGAGCGCCAATGAAGCCACCAATGATTCCAGTAAACATATCGACAACATTGAGTGCAACCCAAGAGGCAAGCCCTGCAGCCATAACAGCAGCGTCTTGAAGTAGCTTCGAAAGCTCAAACAGCAGGCGGATAAGACGCATAGGGTTAGCCGTAATCCAAACACTGACACGGCCAATGTTGTACGGAATGAAGATGCAGGCAAAGATTGTCACTGAGACAAGAACGGCGCAGAAGATGGCGTTTTGGAAGAGGCCGGCAACAGGACCACGCATGCCAACCAGCTCCATGACCCCTTCAAAGTCTTCAAGATCTTCCATAGCTTCTTGATCGAGTCCGCCTCCTGGAGCATTGTCAAGATTTGGAATATCAGCATTGTCGGGGGGACCGAATTCATCCACGGGATTAGGGGGGTCAGGCCCATCGAGATCGCCAATATCGAACTCCCACCAATCATCATCAGGGTCAATCTCGGCGTCATCAACGTCAACGTCGGCAGGGCCGTGGTCTTGATGAGCTTGAATTTGATCGTCCAGATCACCCCACATGAATTCAGTTACTCGATCAACCAAGCCAGGCGCGCGGCCATCGTCTGGTCCTACCACTGCTTCAGCGCTGCCTTGACTCGGCAGCTGTGCATCCACAGGGTCTTGTAGGTCGGGCCGATTATCATGGAAAGCAGGGTCATCGGGGTCCTGTCCTCGCTCCCTGGACTCCTCAGGGAAGTTGCTCGGACGATAAAGTGACTCTGTCTCAATACCGTGACCTTGAGGGAGCATGTTGGAGGATGAATCAGGATATTCGACAGAGTCGCGTGCTTGAGATGAAGATTCATCGCCCTCAAGATTTTGGGGAAGGGCAGCGAACGACCAGCTGTTGTTGGCCAAGGGATTGACAGACTCGTGCAGCTGAGGACCGTCGGATACAGCACGTGGCCGTGTAGAGTAGTTTGGTGATGAGGCTGCTCTCCATGAACCCATCTCCACGTCCGGGTTCGGGAGAGGAAAAGGCAGCTCCCTTTCCTTCCCTTTACTCGTAGTTGTTTCGCCGGCTTTATCAAGCGAGCCGGGTAGTTCATCGGATGCAGGTGTAAAGGCTCTTCGTGACGAACTTGCAGCGGTAGAACCTGAACTTTCAGGGCGACCTCCACCAAGAGCCGATCCTGAGTGCCTAGCAAGATCAGAAGGGCTGTCGGCCTGGTCGCGGATAGATCGGCGGGTCACGTCAACCCAATATGCAAGTTTGTCCTGGAGGCCCTCTTCTTGTACGATTCGCAAGATTTTCTCGGCGTCGCCGTCTGCTTGGCGGTAGATGCGTAGATAGTCATAGACACTAGCTCGCTCCTCTGCAGGACTCAGATCTGCGGGAAAACGAGTATCAACAGGAGTCGCGCTGGAAGACTCAGTCTCTACGAAGGCCGGTGGAACCCGAAGCTCGGATGAAGTTCGTCGGAGAAGTCGAGTGTTGGCCGGCTCATCGACCTCAGCAATACTGGGTTCATCAACCGCGCTGTTAGTTTGCTCCCCGTCATCCAAGGTCTCATCATCTGAATCATCGGGCCCCTGCAAGTTTTCCACATCCTCCGGCCGAACGAGAGCGGGCTCTTGGGGCGCAAGAGGATTTTCCGGGGCGGCAAAAGCAGCACGCATGTTCATCTCGGGTTGTTGTTGAACCACATAGTCTCTGACAAGGATAACCAGTATAAAACATACAATAACCAAAACGGTGATGATCTGACCCTCAAGAACCGATATCAACGTCCGGTTCAAGGTTGGATTTCGTGTGAAATTGTTCAGAAAAGCGACATCTCCAAGTAAAGAAGGAGGCGTCTGGACAGACACATCCTCTGGCGAAGTTGCGTTTGTATTTTCGATAGTCACGTCGGATCGATCGAACTTGACAGGCATACCTAGAGAGCCTAGAAGAATACGCATGAAGAATTCGGAGATGTTCTGGCCTGAAAGAGTTTCGAGAAGAGCTTCGGCGGCAGAGGCAGACGTAGTAGTTGGCGCAAAAAGAGGGCTCGCGGGGCATGTGTCGTTATCAAGACTTGCAGAGGCCAGTCGGAGCGCAGCAGCAGCAGTCTCATTGTTTCGAGAAAGTATCGAAGCATTGCCGAGACCCTCATCGCTGACCCAGAACATGAAGGACCAGACGGATCTCATGAAATAAGGTAACCAACACAACCAGACGCTAACAGCCATGGCAGCACGAAGCCAGACCATTATATTTCGAAACAGGTATTTGGCCAAGTGTCCGATAAAGACGTGGACGGGAAGTGACTGAGGCATATCGGGTGCGTACAGCTTGGTGAAGCGAAACGGTGTCTTGCAGAGCTCGCAGTATTTCTTTTGAGAATGGGACAGCCACTCCATCAGGCAGTCTTGGTGGACATATTTGATACTGCCGCTGCATTTGCAAGGATAAAACAAAGGCTCTTCTGGTGTTGCCTCGCCACGGCAGATCCGGCATATGCCATTTGCAGCATCTTGGACTTGGAGAATGTCGTCGGTTTGTTGAAGCCCCTTGCGCTTCAAGCTCGTGTTTGGGTCTTCCATGGCGAATATGGCAAGGCTCGGTACGTCGATTCGTGGGGGACTCGATCGCGCCCACGAGGGGCTTATTGCAGAGGTATAACGGGTAAAACCATGTGCGGGCTGGCGAAACGATGCTCGGCGGTATCAAATGAGAGAGGATCCGAGCGAAACCGAGAGTGCGCCGGTCGCAACACGGAGGGGAAAGAGCAGCTAATCAAACGATTAAAAATAATGAAGCTTGACCAGTTGAACAGCTGAGACCACGCAACCAGTTCTCAGTTGACAGGGCCAAGATGTAGAGTTGCCACAATTTTTCTGGTTTCGGTAGTTGAGGCTTAAGTTCGGGTGGCCGACAGTGTTGAGATGTGAGACGTGGTTGCTTAGAATTCCCCAAATGTCGATGGGAAGAAAGGTCCCTGCCACTAGGTAGGTACCGGTACCACTCATCCCCACAGTAAAAGTCACTCCCGGAGGTGCAGCGGCTGCGTGAGTAGGTACTTGCTGGTAGGTATCTTTCCGCACAAACTTAACCTGCGCGGACCTGAAAGTATGTCATAATGAACCGTTCGGCATAGGTACTAGTACTTTGAGTACCTCGTTCCCAAATTTACTACTAATGAACGCACGTAGAAGTTCAATGCATTATCATACAATTCGGAGCCTGGTACATTAATTACTAAAGTACGTGTTTCTGAAAAGCTTAGACTTGGTTCTGCTACTCTCACGTGCTTCCGTCTGCACCCACGGAAGCTACTAGGTAAGTAGGTAAGTATTTACTACCTTACAGCCCCAACGCTTCCTACAGTTTACCAAAGTAGGTACCACCTAGGGGTCTAACTGGATGGCCGTAGCTCGGATCAATGTGATGTTCCGCAAGGAAACTCGACAGTCGACAGAGGCTCTCACGTGCCGAAGACCACCTGAGAATGACTGTTAGGGGGGATGCGTGCACGGCCTGATGTCATGGGCTGAAGCGGCGACTGTCACATGGGAAATGATCGTCGGTACCTACCTTTGGTAGCGAGGCTCTTCGATCTGAACAGACCAAGTCGTGATGTGCATGATGATTGCGACCAATTAATCAGAGGCGGGCTTGGTTATACTGCAAAATGTTTTGATGACGCTTGCTCTGAGATGAACCGGTGCGAAGACTCGAGTCGCCAGTAAGACATATAAGAAATCATTGCAATCACCATCGCAACATCTGACGTATCCTGTTTGACCAAGGGAAGAGGCTTCATATCGTTCCATCACCTCCAGCTCATTGTTTATCTGCGTTCCAGCAGAAGCTCCGCCAATCAGAGCCCAATGTCTTGTCTATGGCGTCCACCCCAGACATGGCTGTCACCATAGCCATACCTGGAGCAAAGCAAGCTGCGCCGTTCTTCATGACGTCGCACACCATCCACATGTTGTTTCGAGGATGCAGGACAGACTGCAAATCGTTGGACATAGGCCGCTAAGAGGTGCCAGCTTCCGCAGGGTGTGAACCGCTAAAAACCTGGCGGGGAACAGATGACACCACTGTACATGTGCTGGAGCGCCTTCAGGATTCCAGATCAAGGAACTACCTGTTGTACCATTTCAGATCCTAGATCTGCCAGCTTTCTCTCCCCTCCGTTTCTCCTTTCTTGAATAAATTATCACCAAGAGCCAAGAGCCTCACAGCGGAAACCTCCTGTGTTGCATATCCGAAAGCGTTATTACTCTTCGGCTTTGCTCTTGTCTCGAGTCGTGTCACAGAAGGACTCCTGTCTCCAAGGCTCCATTCACTGGACTGACCCCCTGCAACGTCCAGGAAGCTACCCATACCACGACGTAAGCACCTCACCCAAGCTCCCGTCTCTGGCGGAAAATTCCTACCTCACTACAACGAGCACCGTGAATCTGACTGTGACAGACAGGAGTTTATTGAGCCTTCGCGAGTCGCTTGGTATTGCGGGCTTCTCGAACGTTTTCCTCAACATCTTCCTGTTTTCGATCGCTTACGTCGTCGGAATTTGTCACCCTCGAGCCTCGACCGCCTTGAACAAAAGCGCGTGCCCATCGCGATCATGGCCGAGTCCGCCAGCTCGAGCATGAATGGCAATGGCCATATCAACGGCCATGTTAACGGCAAGGCGAACGGCAAGCCCCTCGTTAGCCGCAGAAGACCTGCCAAGCAGAGCCGAAGCTTTTTTGCGTGGGCTTTCAGCGTGGTAGCAAGGTACGCCTCCTGTCCGATGAGGTACCCCGAGTCTTGACTTCTGCCCCTGGCCTTAGCAAGTCGCGTCGCCATCATGTTTCCTAAACGACCGACTCAGACTTGATGCTAATCTGCCATATAGGCTTGCAACATGGGCTGCCATCCTCACCGTCCTCTTCCGTTGCCCGTCGTCATTTGAAGCGTGCGACGAGACCTCTCCCTCCATCTGCAAACCATATTTCCAGGTCAAGAATGCCGTAGCACCCCACGTTCAGCCCTACTACGATCAGTATGCGGCGCCTTACGTCGAGGTCGCCCGACCGTACTACGAGACCGTCGATAACAAGGTCTGGCAGCCTACACGTGCTTATGCCATCCAGTATGGAGCTCCTTGGGCCGAAAAGGCGCGAGAGCACGCCTTGATCCAGTGGGAGAAGAATGGACAGCCCCAACTTGCCAAGTACCAGACCATCGCGCAGGCACAGTACGACCAAACCGTCGGCCCCTACGTGAACCAGGCGGGCAAGACACTTGGGCCTTACTACGAAATAGCTCGCACCAATGGCCTACAGGTATACTACGAATACCTACTCCCGGGCTACGACTTTGTCCACCCCTATGTGGTTCAGGGCTACGATGTGGCCTCTGATTTCACCACCAAGACTGCGCTTCCTGCGGCCTTCTGGACCTGGAATAAGACATACTCCTTTCTCGACACCAGCGTTTGGCCTCACCTTCGCGTCGTTTACGCTCGAAATGTCGAACCCCAGCTGGTTCGCATCGGTGAACGACTTGGACGTTACAAAACCAAGGCTAAGCTTATGCAGGAGAACTCCTCGACAGGGTAAGCTGGCTGATTCTCCAACCATCGAAATGACTTGCTTGCTGATGTCTTTTAGTACTATGACAGAGACGACTGCTTCCTCTTTCCAGAAGCCCGCCCCTCAGAGCACAACATTGGTCGAGTCTTCCTCTGAAGTCCCTGTCGCTACCGAAAGCCCTGAGCCTGTATCTGAATCTGCCTCTCAAGAGTACATCAACCCCGTTCAGGCACCTCCAGCCGCCGAGAACGAGAGCGAAAAGCGACGAAAGGCCCGCGAGATGGTAGCGCAGGATCTCCAGACATGGCAGACGAAGTTCGCCTCGCAAGCTGACGATGGTGCTAACGACATGGAAGAGCGTGTTACTGAAATTGCCAAGCGTATGATTGAGGAAAACGCCGAGACTACTGGCAAGCAGCTGCTTGATAAGCTCACATCAACAATCGATGCCGAGTTCCGGGGCCTTAAGACCAAGATTTCGTCACTGGCCGGATCAGCTGGCGAGACTACTGATACCGATGAGCAGATTGTTGCCGCAGTGCGATCTTCTGGCATGGCCATTAAGAAGAGGGCCCAGGCCATCCGACAGTGGCGCGAAGGATATGACAAAGAACTTCAGGATACTGTTGTTGCCGTCGCCGATGTTCACTTTCAAATCCTGGATGAGACTAGAAATCTCGCATTACAGCAGATCGGTATGAGGTGGGCATGGACTGATGGTATCACTTACAAGGACTGGGCGAAGTACCATGAACTCAAGAGTACCCTCAACGAATGGACTGAGCAGCTCAAGCAGTTGGTCGTAACCCACCCCGGCTTGCTTGAGGCACAAGATGCCTCTGCCCGGATTGAGGACGAGGGAATGGAGATTGCTTCCGAGGCCGCCAAGGAACTCGCTCGACTTAAGGAGGTGGCCCGTTGGAAGGTTGTGGCCAAAGACGAGACAGACAACTTCGACAGTGCCGCGATGCAACTTGCCGCTGAGGAAGCCACGGCCGCCCAGAAAGCCGAGGAGGTCAATGTGCACGATCCCATTGCCGAAGAAAAGCTTGGATCTAGCCTTTCAGCGCCGGCGGAAGAGGCCACCGCGCAAGTCTACGAAGCTGAGCAAGAGCTGGAGGATTTTGTCGCTTCCGTCGCCGAGCCCGCCAAGGAGGAGGTGTCTTCGGTTTCAGAAAAGGCTGCAGAGGTTATCGGTTCGGCTAGCCAGAGTGTGTCAGCCGTTTCGTCCGTCGTCGATGAGCGAGACGTGGTGGACCAAGTTACGTCAGCCATTTCGAACACGATCGAGTCCGTCGCCAGCGATGCATCCAGCCTCGTCTTTGACGGAGAGGAGAGCGGCAGCAGCCTTGCCGACCAAGCCTCAGAGACGGTAGAGACGCTGTCTTCCACAGTCTCCGAGTCCGCCAGCAGCGTCGTCGACGAAGTATCGAGTGAGCTTTCCGAAGTGCTCGAATCGGCCACTAGTGACCCTGAATCAGAAGAGAGCAGTATGTCGACCCCCCTTGCTTCGGATGCTTCTGAAGTGCTCATGGGTGACACCCATTCGATAGTCAGCAACGGTAGTGACGAGCCTATCCCGGCCGGTCAAGACGAGCCGCTCGTTGAGATCGAGGAAGATCTCTTGGCACACAGAGACGAGACCCCGCTCTCCGACGAGCAACATGTCAAGCCTGCCTTCCTCGGCGCCGCAGCCCAGGAAGTCCCCCACCGACAAGTGGTTCTCGACGATTACGTGGACACAGATGTAATTGCAAGCGCTACTGACGCAGCTCAATCCGCCTATTCAAATGCTGTTTCACGAGCGTCTGAGCAGTATTCGAGCGCTCTTTCTGTGGTATCTGCCCAAATCTACGGCACCCCTAAACCTGTGCATGAACAGCTCCTGTCCTCTGTATCCAACTCATACGACCAGGCTGTATCAGCCGCCGGCGACCAGCTAAGCAAAGCCAAGGACGCTGTCCCAACAGCTGCTCCTGCCACGACAACCCTCCCTAACTGGGCTGACTGGGAACGAATCGAGTCTATCGCCTCGCAGAGACTCAACGAGGGCCGACTGTGGGCTGAAATACAGTACCAGAGTGCTCTGCTTGCCATGGGGCTCGCCACCCCTACCCCTTCGTCTAACGCGGAAAAGTACTATGAGCAGGCCAAACTCAACTACTATGCTGGCCTCGGCGTTGCCCAGGACAGATATTCCAGCTTCATGGCTGGAGCCTCGTCTGCGCTCTTTTCACTTACAGCCACGCCCACACCTACCGACCTTGCTGGCTCTGCATCGTCGGCGGCCTCAGTCGCTCGTGAATCGGCGGCTTCTGTTGCCCAGGCAGCCAATGACGCTGCTGCCTCCGCTTATTCTGCTGCTGGTGATACGGTCAAATCTGTCGGTGGCGCTGCCGGTGATGCCGCCGGGTCCGTCTATTCGGCCGCCGGCGATACGGTCAAGTCAGTTGGCGACGCCGCCGGATCTGCCTATTCGGCTGCCGGCGATACAGTCAGGTCAGCCGCACAAGCTGTCGACGATTCAGTCTCTTCCGTTGTGGACGCTGCCAACGAACAAATCTCGAGCGCTGGCCTGGCTATTGCTGAGTCCTGGGACAAGATTGTTGCTGAGATCAGTGGCCAGGTTTATGGCGAGCCCACCCAGATTGCTTGGTATGAGCATGTCTTCAGCGATGCCACCTCGTACGCAGCTGCCGCCACCGACGCGGCCGCTGACCGCGCATCTGATGCATCTGAGGCTGCCGCTGCATCTGCAGCAGCGGCGTCTGCCGAAGCGGCTAAGCAATATGAGTCTATGAGCGGGCTTGTCTCGGAACTCATCAGCGGCAAGGAACCTTCTTTCACAGAGAGTGTTTTGTCCCGATTCCAAGCAGCTTACGCTACGGCGGCCGCAAATGTCGAGAGCTTTGCTAGCGAGGCTAACTCTGCTGCTTCATCTGTTGGTGAGCAGGTCGGCAGTGCTGCCAGTCAGGCTACCGAAGCCGTTAAGGAAACCTTCCAGCATGCGAAAGACGAGCTGTAAACAAGAGCCATGACCAACCACACTCTTTTGGACGATACCCAAGTTTTTATGACGATCGTTTAATGCCCCCGGAGATTAGAAGAACACGAAAGTAAAACGAAAATGAAAACGAAAGAAAAAAAAAATCACGAAACAAGAATGGATCCGGAGATCAGGGGAATGTGAAAGGTGCAGGACACGAAAAAGAATGAGATGATGGTGTGCTGATGGGATATGGCTTTTATTTGTGGTTGGTGTTGCGCAAATGCTTTGTACTACTATGATTTTCTATTTCAAGTTCTCGGGAATGCATATACGGAAACATTGAGGCCAAAAAGTGCCCTGTGAATTCGGTGGATGTGCCTGGTCGAAGGAAACCAGAGGTGCAAGGCTCCTTGATTTATTGATCAGTAGCAACGTCGAGTGTTTATTTTTGTTTGTTTGTTGGTTTGTCTCTTTTCATCTGTATCTGGGCATCAACGAGACATCGATGTCTCCTTAGATACGCTACGCAATGCCATTTATTCCTTCTTGATGAAACCAGTTCAGTTTGCCCAGGGCCGGATTATGGACAAGTTAGAGGCTCCTCGAATCCGTCGAGATATATCTTTTCCTGGAATGACTGCCCCTGCTTTTACCATGATGCTATGGGTCCATCAACCGGTAAAGAGATCGTTTATTCTGCTGCCTAAACCGGATACGTGGAGGATTTTGGCCAGGGTCGAGGAGGCACGGAGTAAAGCGTCCTAGTGGCGTTCCAGGGATTCGGACAAGATGATAGGAAGTTAGCTTCAGGCTTATGACGGCTGCAATTTAACGTTGAATCCTGCCAAAACTAGGCTTAGAAGAAGAGTGGCTGGGAATGAATTGGGGCCATCGGTCGTCCACAGCAAAGTAGCCGCACCCGGAAACTCGAGGGTGAGCATGATGATCCGAACCCAGATGTGCGGTAACGATGTGGCACAGAATGGGCCCTTGGAACTACTTGCTGCAACGTCCGCGGTGGCGTTAACTGATAGCAAATCCTTCACAAGCTGGGCCGTCTTTCGCCTGCTTCTTGGTTCGCAGCTGCAGCCATCGCTCGGCATGCTGCCAAACTCGCAGGGATGGATGGGGTCATGGGCGGACCAACACTAGGGCCATCACCTTGTACGGAGGGGAACAAGACCAAGTGGAGATTTTGCACGGCCGAAACTGGAGCTGGTTGAGTTGCCGAGGTTGAGAGTCGTGGTTGTTCTAGTGTCAAATCATCTTGGAGGACGAGATTTCAAGAGAACAGAAGTTGAGGGGGGACTTTTCGTTGCATCGACGCCGACAGACAGCAACTTGGGAACGACTTACAAAACCTGACCAGGCGTAACCATTCGGGGCGTAATCAGGAGCGACAACCCAATAGATAGCCAGGGTGTTGCAACACTAGCCGTGGGGAAACACAGGATGGGGCTGTGCTAGCCCAGACGAATAGAGTCCATGAGGGATATCTCTGGAGGGATCATCTGGGGGAGGAAAAGCACGTCTCTCGAGGCCTGGACCCAAGGGGGAAAAAACCCTCAGAGGCTGGGAATATGATGGCATGGTCAGGCATGATGCCCCCGATCCCATTGGTTCAGACACTTAAGAGGATTTCCATCCGATTAGCCCTCCTCCTGAACGTCGCTTGTCTGTCCCCTTTGGGCAAACTGTGGTCCGTTGAGAGGAGTCGCTTGCTGGTGATTCTGTGCGACGATCGGCTGGGGATTTTGTGCGTTGTGTTACGCCACCATCCCATGTCTTGCAGAAAATCTCGGTGTGTCTCCGCAATGGTTTTGTCTTTGAGAATCGTTGCTGGTAACGATGCAGGGTTAGTTGTTGGTGTATCTCACTTTTATGCTTGCCACTATTGCCCGATCCATTTAAAAGATCCGACGGCCCGGACCCTCGTTACGGATACCGACCGGCCTGGCTTTTTCTTTTTCTTTCTCGAGCTTCTTTTAGATCCTGTTTGGCCGAAGGCTTATTTGTTTATTGCAAGACCAAGCTTGAATCCGTCTAAACAGCAAAGAACGTTGAGGAACCAACTCCTGTAGCGGCTTCCCAGGGGTTCAACCTCACAGCGAGACAGCATTATTCGACTTGGAAAAACAACTCGGCCGTTCACCTAGACAACCAGCTTATGGAATTCCTCGACGACTCTGTCTCACTTGTCCTCCAATCCATTCGTTGAATGATAGCTGGCATCATCCTCCCATAGAAGCTTGAAAAACGGCGCGATTCCTTGGTTCGAAACCCCACGACTGCAGGAACATCCATCGCCATGCCCGGCATCAGCCCTACCGCGCCCCCGGCGTACGCTTCTGAAGGGCAGAGACTTTCTGGTGAAAAGGAGCCAGACGTGAACCCCGTGTTCGCTGGTGACAGCTCTCACATATCGCCTGTCGGAAAGCTAGATGCTACTCATCGAAGCCTCAAGTCCCGCCACATTCAACTCATCGGCATCGGTGGCACCATCGGCACTGCTCTCTATGTGCGTACTTTTTTCCAAACGAACGCAGCAACAATGGCGCTTCTCCCCCCTACTCCTCTTCTGAATGTACATGGTGCTTATGATCTTTCCTTTGCCTGGTGTAGGTCCAGATTGGTAAGGGTCTTTTGAACGGCGGCCCTGCCAGCTTGTTCCTGGCTTTCACTATCTGGTGCACTTTCATCCTCGCCATTACGCTTTGCATGGCCGAGATGGTGACGTATCTGCCAATCTCATCACCGTTCATTCGATTTGCTGGTCGCTACGTCGACGAGGCCTTTGGATTCGCGGTGGGATGGAACTTTTTCATCTTCGAGGCTGCGCTGGTCCCTTTCGAGGTTGTGGCATGTAACCTCATCGTGCATTTCTGGAGCGACGTGGTTCCGACCGCTGCCATGATCGCCATTGTCCTCGCTCTGTATGCGTTGATCAATGTTATAGCTGTGCGTTGGTACGGCGAGACTGAGTTCTGGGCTGCTCTCGGAAAAGGTTAGTCAACCTCGATACCAGTCAAATTCCTTGTATTGACCTGGTCCTGTCAGTTCTTCTCATCGTGGCTCTCATTATCTTTACCTTTATCGTCATGGTGGGCGGTAATCCTCAGAAAGATGCCTTTGGCTTCACATACTGGAAGAACCCGGGCTCTTTCAAACCCCTTTACTACGAAGGCACCTTGGGTCGCTGGCTGGGCTTCCTGCAATGTCTCATTCAAGCATCTTTCACCATCGCTGGACCCGACTACGTATCCATGGCTGCCGGAGAGGCCGAGAACCCACGGAAAGTCATGCCTCGCGCTTTCAACGCCGTCTTCTACCGTCTCACAGCCTTCTTTGTTCTCGGGTCGCTCTGCGTTGGCATCCTGGTTCCGTACGACGATAAGGAGATGACCGCTGCGTTCGGAGACGATGCGCCTGGTGCCGCTGCATCGCCATACGTGGTGGCCATGAACCGCCTCGGCATTGATGTGCTTCCTCACATCATCAACGCCATGGTCCTATTATCTGCCTTCTCCGCCGGTAATTCCTACGTCTACTGCGCGTCGCGTTCGCTCTTCGGCCTCGCTCTCGAGGGCAAGGCGCCCAGGTTCCTGAGAACCTGCACCAGGAGCGGAGTCCCGATCTATTGCGTTGCTTGCGTGCTCGTTATCGCCCTCCTCTCGTTCCTACAGTTGTCAAACAGCACCTCCGTTGTCTTGGACTGGTTCGTTGCCCTCGTCACGGCATCGCAGCTCATCAACTTCTCGTGCATTTGCATCACCTACTTGTGCTTCCGCCGTGCGCTGAGGGCGCAAGGGATCAGTCGAGATACACTGCCTTACAAAGCTTGGTTCATGCCTTACGCGGCATACTACGGATTTGTGGGAACCTTTATCATGACATTTGTCGGAGGATACACCGTATTTCTTCCCATCGATGGGTACTGGAATGTGCCCGATTTCCTCTTTTCGTAAGTGAACCTTGTCCCAAGTCCCATCATTATGCTGATCAATAAGGTACACGTCTGTTGGCCTCTTCCCAGTATTGTACGTTGGCTGGAAGTTGATCCACAAGACAAAAATCCACAAACCTGTAGAGGTCGATCTGTACAAGAATCTGGACGAAATCGAGGAGCATGAGCGCAACTTTGTGCCAACGCCATCCAGGTAAGAATCGCAGTGGAATTTCAAGGGATTTGAAGGAAATTGACTAATCCAAATATTAGCACCATGTTCGAGCGTGCTCTCGACAGGGTGTTTGGCTGAGAATTGGTCAAATGCCCCTAAAGTGGGAGCCCTGATGCCGCTTGCATTTCTTGATGGTGGCTATGTAGATAGGCAACCCGCGCATGATATTCAGAAGTAAAAGAAGTTTAAGATGATACCTTCATGCCCACTTGCCTGCAACACTCGGTGATCGCTCAGCTGATGTAGCTGTCCCAAGGCCTAAGCTATTCTGCCTCTGATGAGCTGCTCTCGAAGTTCATACTTGCCGAGCCTTCACTCATATCTCCGTCTTGGCATCCCTCAATACTAGCCATCTCGTTTTCCGTTTCTTCCCTCTCCTGGGTTGACAGAATTTGTGTAGTTTTCGGAATTGAAGACTCTATTCTCTCCTGCGTTGCCTTCACCGCGCTGTCCTGAATAGCGAGCGATGTCTGCCCGCTCTCCGTGCCACATAGTGAACATGTTTCTGTGAGGTTGTTGTTTGGCCAGGTTCTGTTTTCGATTTGTCCGTCGGAAACGTCGTGGGGAATCCAACACTCTCTACCGCATCGATGTGCTCTGCGACATCTATGAAGTGTCCACACGTTTGGATAGGGAACGATGGGATGTCCGCAATAGGGATATACGTAGCGGATAGGCTGACACATGAGGGATACTGATAAGGCGTTAGTAGGCTTTCTCAAGGTGCGACGATGGTGCAAGATATACCGGAAAGGCAGGTTGGCTTCGTTGGTGTAGTATTACGAGGTAGATGAAGCACGAGAGAGGCGTTCGCAGAAAATATGCGAGGGAAGTCATCTTCACTAAGTTTATGAGAATTAAATGGACCAATTTGTCTTGTTCTCAATCCAACCATTCAGGTTTGTTTGTTCTTCAACAAAACAAACCGACGTACCGCGTTGAAAGACAGGGGGGGTCGAATGTTCGGCGATAAATTTAAGTTACTGTTGGATGAATATATCAAACGCTCAACTGTGCTCAATCAAAGGCATTGGTAAGTAAGGTAAGTAAATACATTCAGGCTCTAGTTGCAAAAGTCAACATCCAATGCATGTCAAATCCGTCTTTGTCAATTATCGTGCTTTTATGCGAGTAACGTCTTTCCAACGAGTAACTGCGGAGTTAATGTTGCTTTGTTGCAGAAGAACACCATTCAAATCGGCTCGAAGGCTTCGTGAATCACGAGGAACATCTTCCTTGTTGCTCTGAAAGTCGTGAACAATAATGGGCTAAATTTTGCAAACAGAAACTCCATTTACAAACAACATGGGCACTGGAGGCCAGTTCTTCTATATGCGAACGGGTCTCGAAACCTTGACAGGTCATGCCCTTGTATATAAATCGCTATCCTAAATATGATGGTGCATAATTGATATTGCCATGTACTTGTTATGCAACGTTTGTTCTATATATCCTCGTTCAATTGGTCCGTCAAGTCTCCAACAGCTGAAGGGACCGAACTGAAACTCCATGCAAAATATACATAGGTTCACTCAGTGCTAATCTTTTCTCAGGTTCTTCGCCGGTCCGCACTCAATTACTTGTCCACGGTCCAGCCTCAAGCACCAGTTGGCATCTTCTACAGCCTCCAAGCGATGTGCAATTGTGATCACCGTGCTATCTTTCAGCTCTTGCCTGAGAATGCGCTGCACCATTGCAGCCGTGTCGCGATCTATAGAAGCCGTTGCTTCATCGAGAATGACGAGGCCGCTCCTGCGCAGGACCGCTCGCACGATGCCAACAAGTTGCCGCTGTCCTTGACTGAGGTTCTTCCCCCCAGCGTCGATCTGAGAGACCAGAGACCACTCATTGCCGAGGACGCGGTGGATGGCGTTTGTACACTCTTTGTCGGAAAACTTGCCTTCGGGATCAATGTTGTCGCGAAGCGTGCCGGGAAAGAGGATGGGGTCTTGTTGGATGAAGGTGACGCGGTTGCGAAGAGCTGTACGGTCAACCTGTGCAAGATCAATGCTGCCGATCTTGACAGTGCCCGACGCTGGTGTCTGTGTTGCTAAGAGGGCGTTGGCAATGGTCGATTTGCCTGATCCCGTTCGGCCCAACACCGCGCACGTCGAACCGCCAGGTATTTCGAACGAAACTTGGCTCAAGACAGACGGCAAGTCTTGAGCGTACTTGAAGGACATTGATTCGAAGCAGACATCATCGCATGGCCTGGGCCAATCTTCAGGAGGCTCGATATTACCGCTGGGCTCCTCCGGGATGCGATTCAAAGCATCGACTCGCTCCAACGACACAGCGTCGAGTTGGAGAGCTGCAAATTTCTCGCAAAGCTGCTGAACAGCGCTCATAGCGATATTGGTCTGCGTCAGAACGAAACCGACCGCGCTGGCTGGTGTTCCCCTCCACACCATGAAGAGAATCAAGACAGCCCGCATTGTCGCTGACGAGATGCCGAGTCTAAAGTCAAGCCAGAAAGCCATGCTCCAAAAGAAGTGATCCTGCTTCTGGAAGTCATCGACTGCTTCCAAGTGCCTATCCTGAAAGCGGCCCTCGACTTTCAGAGCACGAATGGTAACAAGACCATCCTGCATAACACCGATGTTGGCGATGATCGGAGTCAGATACCTCATCTCCATCCGGCGAAGGCAGCGCGAGACCGGGACGTAGATTCGGAAGAAGTATACGAAGAGCAGCGCAACGGCGACAAGGATGGCCACGAGGAAGATCTGGTGCGTCATGATGGCAACGAGGCTCAGCGCGAGCGCGATAAGGTTGTAAACAAAGGACTCTAGCGGAGCAAGGATTCCGCCGTCGACCATTCCCATGTCGGAGATGAGACGGTTCTTCAGCTGACCGGTTGGCGTCGTGTCATGATAGCGAAAAGAAGCCCTGCTGACTCTCTCAATTGCGATCCTGAAGAGTCCCTGGGCCGCGTTGATGCTGATTGTGGCAAGGAGAATCTGAGCGACAGCGTATGCCACAATCTGCGCGAGGGACAGACCGCCCAAGACATATAGCCACGGAGCCGTGTGTTTTCCAGGATCTGGGAGACCCCAGTAGCTGTTGGTGAAAGAGTCCTCGAGATTGACGGATTCGTGCCCCCAGGCTTCAAGGAGACGCGCGCGGGCAATATCACAGTACCGCGACAAGCAGTAAAAGAGGGCCAGCGAGAGCCAGAGATGCCAACCCCCCGCACTCATGTACTTAACATATATGGACACGGGGATGGAACCTGTCTCTGTTGTCTCCTCTGGAACTTCTTTAACTTCAGGGATATCTTCGGCTAAGTGGTCGTGAGATATACCGTCAGCCTGAGCCAGAATTGGGCCTTGGTTGGCGATGTGAGGATGGTCAAGCGCTTCCTTCAGTTCATCAGGAGACAAGACATGTGCGCTACCGTTAGAGATGTCAACAACCTGGTCCGCATGTTGGAGGACCAAATCGTCTCGGTGCGTGACCAGGATAATGATCCTGTCCTTGGCAAGAGGCCCGCGGAGGAAACGCTGCACGATGTAGCTCGCCGTATCATGGTCCAAAGCTGCAAGAGGATCGTCTAGAAGAAGTATGCGGCAGCGGCTGTAAATCGCCCTCGCAAGAGCCACACGAGCTTTCTGTCCGCCTGAAAGGCCAATGCCTCCCTCTTCAAGCTTGGTTTGATCGCCATTAGGAAACGTCACAAGATCGGGAACCAAAGCACATGCGCTTAGTACATCTCGGTACCGTGCTGATTCGAAGGGTTCATGGAATACAATGTTATCCCTGATGGTCTTGTTCTGGAGCCAGGGCAGCTGCTGAGCGTATGCAACGGGCTCGTCGGATCTGGAGAAATGGCCGCTGCGATGTTCCATCTCGTTGAGTATCGCCAGCAGAAGACTGGACTTTCCTGACCCGACTTTGCCTCGAACGACGGTCAAGCCGGTCGTAAACTTTAGTGTAAGATCTTGCAGAACAATGTGATCTGTGGATGGCCGGGAAAAGGATGCTTCGGTGAACTCGATGTCCTGGGTTGAGCAACCATCAAAGGCATCTTCATCCCGGTCTGGCTCGGACATGTATTTGTTGACACGCTCAATCGGGATTGTCGCCTTCCAAAAAGCAGAGATAAGATCAAAAGCTTCCTTGACACTGGACTCGAGCTGTGCGAAGAGCTGTAGCGATGGCCAAATGACATCGTTGGGAAGACCTTTCCCAAGAACAACCGTGTATAGGCAAATACTGGCAAAAGGATATGTCGCTCCGCCAAGCACATTGACCGTTGAGATGGCCGCATTAACAAACGAGATATGCAGACGTTTCCTCATCTCCATCTCGCGGAATCTCATGATCCTATCGCTCCAAGATGATGTCCATCCATTGAGCTTTAGCGGGCGGCTGGCCTCTACAAAGTGAGCCACGGCCTGCGCACGTCTATCCGAGTAAGCGGTCCGGGTGCGTTCCAACTTAATTACTTGGCGGACAAGGAGGGAGTTGCAGAAAAAAAAGATGATCATAAAGCCGAAGCCAACACAGGACGGCCACCCCATAATATCAATCAGATAGTACATTGTGACGATGACCTTGATAGGTTGAGCAATTACTTTCGAGAACTCCCAGAATCGCTGGGAGATCTCGTAGGTATCGCCTCGGACCAGGTTGACGACTTTGGCATTAGACGCCTGAATATGTTCATCGTTTGGCAAAGCCTTGTACTTTGTGCGGCGGCCGCAACAGAAAAGCTTGGTGAGCCTCCGGAACCGATTCTTAGAACCGGCATCGGCATCTGCGGCGTCGGCCAATGGGTCTTTCTCGGTCATCTCGGACCCAGGGACGGCTCTGGTCAAGAGTTTACTGAAGAGACCGATAAAAGTCTCCCCGCGAGACCTTTCATAGGCTTTGCGCGAATACCACCCTGAAGACGTCTTCGAGACCTGGCGAACGGCATCAATGGCCAGCATCACCAAACACCACACTCCAGCCTCCGCAGGGTCGTTGTTGTCAAGGGCCTTGTAGAGCTTGCTGGTGAGCCGGAGGTTAGAAACCTCAGAGACTCTTTCGACAATGGCTAGCGTTGTTGCAACGAAGAGATCCAGGCCGTTGGCTTCGATGAGGCAAGGAAGAAGCTTGCCCTTGAGGGTTCGAAAGGCCATGTAAAGTCGGTAATGCTGAAAGTCGTAGGGCAGCTGCCATACATCCTCCACGACAAGCTCTCGCTTCCGAGCAATGCGTGCGAGAGGATAAACCCAGCTCATGGTCCAGAACTGAAACAGAGTGAGATTATCTTCGGGGCTGCGGACATGGTTTGACGGGTTGAGATGGGCGCTTCCGACGTCTGAGGCTCCCCAAGAAGGATGTCTCAAGGGCATGTTGCCAATGACGAGGATGGCGACGACGTTAAGGACAAGCCGGCATGCCTGGAGTAGACTCGGCGTATTTGACTTGACGATGAGATAGTGAATGGCATGAAGAGTTAGGGTGGTCAACATCATTAGCAGATACTGCGCGAGTAGCAATCTTGGAGTCTTGACCGGGCGATCAAAGGCCGTAATGAGGGTTACAACAGTCCATGGCAGAATTTCCAAGAATGAAGTCGGGCGATGAGGATGGAGGATGGCGGAACTGATTGCCAGACCGAGCCCGACTAGTCCAATTACCATTAGGAGCAGCGTCCATATCGACCACCTTCTGCGCTTTTGGTTATGCGGACTAGTCTCCTGGGCGAACGGCTTGAGCCATCGAGGTGTAAGATGTTGTATGGGTTTCCGACCAAGATAGAGCAACAGAATCGCGCATGAGGCCGCGTTCATTCCAATTAAGATGCCGGCATTTTGATCAGACAAAGAGCCGGCCCATGCTCGGAAAGAGCTCTGATGAGCTAATGCGACAACGGGCTGACCCAAGGACCGCTCCTCATTACGAAGCCTGTAGGCCACGTCCGCCGTATACATCTCGATGGACTATCAGCCGTGGCTGGCTAGCCTACAGCTCGAGCAGGTCTGAGACACTGCGGCTTGACTGGAGTTGTTCTTAGTCCATGGGTTCTCGGAAGAGGGCGTAAGAAAAGAGACAATATACTTTGAACTTTCAATGAGTGGACATGTAAGGGATCTACTAACAAGCAACTTCAAACACAGATTCAGAAGCAAGAAAGGCCTCCTGAGGAGTTAATCTCAGGCCAAAAGTGCAGTACGCAGGACACTCCAAAGTCTCAAAGTGGTTGCCGTGAGACCCTGACTGTAGGTGTAAAGATCACGCACAAACCTTAACCAGTGAGGCTGAGTCCAATCATTGGCTCGATCATTCCAACACTGAGAAATGTGAAAAAGACTGTACACGAGCACATGAAACAATTGATGCTAGTAATAAGCAGATAAGCTCATGAATGGCTCGGTGAAAGACTGGGATGTCGAGCGATGAGGAGCTTTTCCCACGAGCTAGTCTACCCCTCCTCAGCGGTGAATCTTTTTCCATTCTAATCCTGGCCTAGAAAATGCGGAGAGTGAACATAGCGCTCGCAGGTCCCATTGTCCAATGGCCCAGGGTGCTGTGGAGAAGAAGGATGCTAGGATGAGACGGCATTGACATGGCCGGATGGAGCTTTGTACAGTGTCGATGGTATTTTGTGACGGACAGCATTTGATGGAATGGGCTGCGAATGGGGGATCATTTCGCGCTCTGAAAACTCCCCGCAAAGGACCCGACGGCAGAAAGCTGAAGACGGCGGTGGTGACGGCGGCAGTGCAAGTATAGAGATAGCCGACGCGACCTTGGATTCATCGTTTATTCATATATATGAGTACAGTTTATCATTGTAGCTTTTCCACGTCATTTCAGCGCCTAAACCATCACAGCACCGCCGACAAATGCCATCACCAACACAGTAATTATGCCCACGCCGCTGGCCGACCACGCCTTCAAGGCTGCCGCAGAACCGGCGGACTCGGTCGAAGAGGGCGAGGAGCTGGTCTTGGAGGAAGTAGAAGAGCTCTTATCGGAGCCGTTGCCGACGAGCGCGGAGAGGTCGCTGTCGTCGGTGAAGTAGGCCTTGACGGAGGACGCGTTCTTGCACGCGGTGGGAGGATCGGCCGTGCCCTTGACAAAGTTGGCAGCAATGCACTGGCGTATCCGTTAGTAGTTGTAGAAGTAGTCGAATAAGGTGAATACAAACCTGGTACAGCAGACCATCGACAGCCGACGAGACAACGTTCACATAGCCCTTCTTTCCGATGTACTTCTCGGGGACAGTGACCTGAGGCTGGCAGAAGTCGCCGAGGCCGCTCTGCTGCACGATGGGGAAGATCTGCTCCCAGTCGCCGTTGGCCTTCTCATCGGTGGTGACGCGGAACAGCCAGTTGCTCTGCTGGTGGGTGGAGCGAAGGGCAATGGCCTCGCCGCCGACGTGGAAGTCGACGAGCTTGTCGAGGCTGGGGGTGAATCCACCGCAGGGAGACTTGCCCTCGTCGTCGTCCTTGAAGCCAATAGATTTCGGGTACGTGAGCTCGAAGTGAGCGAGGGAGAGGCCGCAGAGGGCAGCGGCGGACAGGAGGAGGGAGGAGCGCATCTTGACGGCGGTGATTCGAAACTGCAAGACTGTTGAAGCGTGGAAGAAAGAGAACTGACTGACAACGGGAAAAGGGTCGTCTCCGGATCGAGGTGGGTGGCTGAGAGCTTTTGTAGCAGCGGATATCGGCAGCTCGGGGAGTGAGAATCTGGGCTAGGCTGTAAGCGCCAGAAGGTATGGGGCAGGGTAGATTGAAGCAGTTGTTTTGGGCACGAGTGCTGCGGTATGAGCATGGGCATTGCCTCGATCAGGTGCAGGAGTATGATGGAGTAATACGAAGTCGACTAACTCGGCAAGACTGGAGATCCAAGTTATGGTAAGGTCGCCTCAGGATAAGTTACACAAGCTGGAAGCACAGCATTATGGTGCTTCATCATGAGAAGCTACGTCATTGAGGCTGGGAGACAACATGATGGCTTCAGCAAGTTATCGCAGTTTCGTCCACCAAATCAATGCAAGTTTTGACCTATATCCCGTCTTTGCAACCCCGAATTGCGCCTGAAGATGCTTTCATGGTTTCGATACCTGCAGATAGAGAACGGCACAAAATACAAGCCGCCTCTGAAATCATCAGGGTTGTAGTTGGTGGTGGAGGCCTTTACCCCAAAGTTCGACCAGCCCCAAAGCCGAGACCAAGCAGGGGTCGTTTCCCAAGGGTCCAATCGGGTAGCGCGTGCACGGGCCACCCTGAGGCTGTTTGAGCAAGTTTCCCTCTCCTCCTCGAGCCCTTTTTCTGTTAGTGGCTCGCAACCTTGTCTGAGATTTGTTCGCTTGAGGGCATTTATCAGGTGAATGGATGTCAGTATTCTCGGTTACACGGCATGCCAAAGGCCAGAATCGCGGATGAAACGGAACAGAAAGAGAGACGGACGACGCGGCAGCTCGTTGAGAAGCGCATGAGATGGAGCAGATTCGCCACGGCTCTCGGCTTGGATATGTCTTCTCTTCCATGCTTGATATCTGCCCAATCCGGGTGGACTAGTCGTATTGGAGCTACCATTAATCGAGGCGGCTTATCCGCGAGCAATTCGGCCTCGCGGGGTTCAAGCAACTTGACTCTGCCAACCATCCTAGACAACCATCTTTCGGTCCTCCCATATTCGCTGTCTGTGTCTTGGCTTACTCAGTCCTTGACTTATTAAGTCTCATAGAGCTTTGCTTCGGTTAACCTGCTCAAATACTCTCACCACCGTCGTTTTGCGTTTCGGCGAACCCCAAAGGCGAGGGCGGCATCCACTTACTCCTAACAGCCGCGGAGTCCATGATGAAGACGACAATTTCGCTGTGATTATCCAGGATATTTGTCTACAAGATTATTTCCTCGACCAGGGTTTTTGAGATTCACATTCCAGCTTCTAGACGACGCTGGCCGTCGCTTCGTTCTGGAAGAACGCTACTTTGAGGCGACCAATTTTATCGCTTGTGTGAGCGCCAACGGCGCATTTATAGTTGCCCGCCATGGACATGGAACACATGCATCACGATCCCGGCCTGGGCATGGAAGTCAACTATGCCTTTGCCCGCGGCTTCTGGTACACTATCGCCGGTGTTGTCGGCGCTTTGGTCATTGTTCGTGGTTCAAACTACTTCGAGGCTCAGCAAAGGTGCGTTCTGACACTGTCTTCACAAAAGACGTCTGCGAAGACCCTATCGCGCCTCTGGATAAGCTTGCAGACTGACACCTCACAGGCTAAAAGCATGCCGCGATCCCTCAACAGACCATCCTACCCGTCCGCGTGGACCTCTTAGCCAGGCTTGGGCGACAGTGACTGCCATTGTTCGCGAGATGGGCCACCCGCAGTTCTATATCCCGATTCGAGGCTTCCGCTGGGCCACGCCGTTCCCCCTTGGGCGCCTTATTACTCTGGCTTGTTACTGGGCTGTTATTGTGTACCTCATGAGCTGGAGAGTTACGAAACACGACGTGTACTACTGGGAGCGCATCGGATACCGCAACGCATGGGTAACTCTTACGCAGTTCCCGTTCCTATATCTACTGTCGACAAAAGTCAACGTTATTGGCTTCCTGATCGGCACCAGTCACGAAAGGCTCAACTGGCTGCATCGCTGGGTTGCGCGCACCATGTTTGTCACAGCGACTGTCCACGGCTTCCACTTCTGGGTCATGTGGGTGAGGGCCGACTTCCTCGACTATGCTCTGGAGATCATGCCTCTGGTCAAGTACGGACTCGCAGCCTGGGCGATCCTGCTTTGGAACGTCGTGACGGGCATCGTGCCCCTGCGGAGACTTGCCTACGAAGTCTGGGTCGCACAGCACGTGCTGACCAGCATCATCATGCTGTGGCTGCTGTACATGCATATTCCTGCAAATGCTCGCTGGCTGCTCTGGATGAGCATTTCGTTTCTCGTCTTCGACCGCGCCATGAGGTGGATCCTTTTGCTGTGGCAGAACATCCGGCTACAGCCCAGCGGATCGGCTTGCCAGGGAATGAAGCGGCTGGGACATCGCGTCGCGGCTCGCGGTGTTGGACCTGCGACCACCGTCGTCACGATCAAAGATGTGCATTTCAAGTGGAAAGCTGGTCAGCACATCTACCTGTGGCTTCCTCGCCTCGGTCTCTTCGAGGCCCACCCCTACACTATTGCATGTGCGCATAAGTTGGAGGGCACATGCTGTTGCAACAGCATACAGCTTGTACTGCGTGCGCACTCCGGCTTCTCCAAGCGAATCCACCAGTATGCGACCAAGAACCCGTCGTCGGAGCTTACGGGCTTTGTATCAGGGCCCTACGGCGCTCCCCCACGTTGGGATGTTTACGAGACATTGGTGCTGATCGGAGCATCCACCGGCGCAAGCTTTATCGTTCCTCTTCTCGAGAGCGTGGCCAATGCGCAGAGAGGAAACTGTACTCGGAGAGTCGAGGTTGTTTTGATCGCGAGGACGGCGCAGGAGATCGAGTATTACATGGAGAGGGCCGAACAAGCAGGGCGCATGGCGAGGGCCAAAGGCGTGGCCGTGAGTATTCACGTCGCGATAACAGGAAGCAAGGGCGGAGAACCAATCTCGGTCTCCGGTCCCATATCAGAGTCGCAAAGCCAGAGCGACTCAGACGAGATTCAACCTGTGAAGGAGACTACAGCCTGTTGCTGCAGCAGCCCATCAGAAAAAATCGTCAACGACAAGAGATGCCCCAGCGATTCTCACTGCCGCACAACCTCCTCGACCGACACTGGACTCATTCGCGAATATACCTGCCGACCTGACATTGAAGCCTTGATTCGGGTGCCGGTGGAGCAAGCTTGTGGTGAAACGGGTGTTGTCGTATGCGGCGGTCGCGAGATCGTGGCACGAACCAGGAACTGCGTGAGTCGATTAAGCGACGAGAGGGCCGTGCACAAGGGAACAGGCGCTCAGGGCATATACCTGCACGTGGAGGAGTACTCGTTCTGAGCAGGGCGAACGAATCTAGAGCCAGTTGCAAATAAAATAGAAGGTCAGAAAGACAGAATGACAGGGTTCTTCCGTGACCAGAGGCAACGGTTATGATTAAAGGTGCAATGAACAAGGATGACGCTCAAACAATAAGGACGAGCGCGCGAAACACGTGATGCAGAGTGTCCTTGGCAATCAAACGATGACGAAAGTAAACATTGCATCTCAAACTCAACTTTGTTGCCAGCAGCTCAAGCCTCCCGCCCTTTTGCTGTTCGACATCGCGATCCTAGCCCAAGGGCAAGACCCCATCAAGTTCTAGACTGGCCTGGAAGACGCCCGGGCTGATCCACTTTGGCGCAGCGGCTCGTTCGACAGCGCCAATCAGACACAGCGAACCCTTTGTTCCTTCTGGAGCTCTACATTGCACTAAACGAGTGGGCCTCTGATCCCCCTCGTTTTCCACTCTTTTTCCCTTCCCTTTTGTTGCCGGAGCATCCAACAAAAAAGCATCGAAAAAAACAACAGCGACCTGGGACTACCATCGCCATCTATGCCGACTGGACTGTTGATGCGTGCGTAGAGCGGCGATTCTCGACGCTTCAGAGGGCCAATGCCGCCCCGTCGACGGCAGACGCGTCTGTCGAGGGCGTACATTCTCATCCATGCGGGCGTGAGGACGCTCGCATGGATCACCAGCCTCGCTGCCGTGTTGCTGCTTGCGTATGTCGGCAAAGAATGGCCCGGAAAGGGCGAGGTCATTATAGCAGGCGCCCTCGGGGTAAGTTTTTTGATGAGTACTATTCACTATTAAATGGATCTGTTTTGATGCCTGCTGGGGAGACTTGTGTATTTCTGTTCCTTTCTTTTTCTTGCACTTTTGATAGCGTCACTAGCTATTTAGCCAGTGATTGAGCAATGGAAAAAAGGCTGACCAAAATATAGTGCGCCATCGCGCTGCTCAATGATAGCTGGGAGGTGATGGCTGTGACTGATACAGCGCAGTCTGTCCCGCGGCTGACGACGTCGCGGAGGGTTCTCCATGACCTGTTCTCAATGGCGCTGTGCATTGGCGGCATCATCATGATGTGGGTGTCCAACATCAACATCACAAGCAGCGGCTCCAAGACGGATGAGCAGCGGCGCCAGGAGCGGTGGGTGATGGGGGCTCTGTGGCCGCTCATTGCTGTAGTGTAAGTTTGTTCTCATCCAGCTGTCCATGCTTGCGTGTTAATAGAATGGTCCAGGGGCTGGAGACTAATATTTGCTGTCTGGGGGTGTGCGGACTGCTCTGGTGATGCGAGGAGGGCGGCGGCAAGTACGCAAAGACGGAGACGAAGGAGAAACCGCAATGACCCTTGGGAACAAATGGGTATACTTTGACAGCACAGAAGTCACATAATAGATAATCACGTCTTTGGAAAGGAATCAAGATCATATTGGTACGCTTCACAGAGCATGATTAGATCCTTGGCGGACCGGCTGACCTCTGCGTAAGATCATCGAACGCGTTTTGCCAACGGCTTGTGCTCGCTTTATCGACTCGGCAAGCGCTTCATCTTCATGTCATCCTTGGCCGTTCTGGATATACGGCTTTACTTCGCCTCAATGCCCTCAGCAAACGACTGATGAGTGGCTACTCGGTGGGCAATCATATACCTTAGTGCGACATATGAAAATGTCCAAAAATATGACATACTTGAATAATTTCCAAAGATGAAGGACTGGCAGATTCACGAAGGCTAATAGTTTCCTTCAGTCTCTGTTATCGGCCAACTCAGGTGAGGGAACTTGTACTCACGACGATAATTTAACGGTTTCCAAGAACGCAACTCGCTATGCCTTAAAGACGGCCACCCACATCAGTAACGCAATAAACAGTATTATCCTGTAATTCTTTCTGCAAACTTCTGTATGTGGCTTATTTTACTGGATGGGATATTGTAACGCTATCTGAGTATGATTTGCAATTGCATTGCATTGGTCCATTCACTATCGCGCAACTCCAACGTCAGTCTAAACACTCATGAATATCACTCTCATACTGATACATTGACTGACGATAGATCTATCATGATCCTTTCATATAATCAGCTTCTGTTTCTCTTGTCTGTGTCTTAATCATCGCCAAAAAGTCCGGAAGCAAGGACACGCCCACTATTGTAGGGTAGCGCTGGCTTTCTGGCAGCATAAACTTGATGTCTGGAATTCTTCTGGTCCTAATTGTACAATTTTGCCTTCTTGCTGCATTGCATGTCTTCTGCCGATGTTCATGCACGATGCCGAATGCTTGAACCTTTACGCCGAAACTTCTCTCGTGCGTTGCTGGATCTGCTCGATGCCAGTTTATACAATGGAATATGCATGCAAGAAGAAATTTTCAATTCCACCATGATAAGGGATGCCTTTTCTCAAGTTCAAAAGGCCTCCTCTCCAGCATCGATGTTTTTCCATTTCCTTGTTCTTTCACTTATCATTCGGTACCCAAAAATCAGCCTTTCTCTCACTTCTTGTAGATGACGACAAGCGCAGAGAAGATGTTGGACGCGAACAGTGACACTGACTATAAGGCCAGTGTAGTTACCAAGCGGGAAGAAGAGTCACCAAGGTCGAGTGGCAACGAGCCCGAAAGGAATCCGGTCGAGGCTCTGAGAACCCTGGTCGAAGAGCACTCCAACGACCAGAACTTTCCTCACGATGTTCTGGATCGCGCACGAAAATACCTGGAGAGCAACTCCGAGGGCGCTCAAGACATTGAGCTGGCGCGTACGCTCTTTTCTGAGTTCGAGGCCCAGAAAGACTTGATGCTCAATAACTCGATATACCCTGAAGTCCGAGCCGTTGTTGATCCCACGGATGATCCGGCACTCCCCGTGGGAACTTTCAGGGTGTTCCTTTTGGGAACCCTCTTCTCAATTGCCGGTACTGCAATCCAGCAGTTCTTCTCGCTACGGATGCCTAACATAGGTATCTCGACATATGTGGTACAGTTGCTGTCTATGCCACTTGGCAAGCTCATGGCAAAGTGGCTCCCCGCGAGGACATTTCGGGTACGATCATGGGAATTCTCCTTTAATCCCGGGCCATTCTCCCAAAAAGAGCACATCGTGATAGCCATGATGGCAAACGTTTCTTTTGGTGGCCATGCTGTCGGCGCGTACATCGTCGCTATTATACAAGTTCTGAAGCTGGAACGCTTTTACGGCGAGACAGTCCTTGCGAATAGTATCCCCTGGCAAGTGGCAACTCTGCTCTCTACTCAACTTCTTGGGTATGGCTGTGCAGGAATCGCTCGCAGGTTCCTCGTCTACCCATCGTCGATGATCTGGCAGAGGACTCTGGCGAATCTTGCGCTGACCAAGGCGCTGTACAAGGACAACGGAGAAGTGGGACAGACTGCCAACGGATGGACAATGACGCGGTACAAGTTCTTCGTCATCAGCTTCGTGTCAATGTTTCTTTGGTACTGGGTGCCCAACTACCTGTTTCAGGGCGTTGGCCTGTTCAACTGGCCGACTTGGATCTCTCCTGGCAACGTCACCCTCGCCTTGGTTGCGGGAGCAACTTGCGGACTCGGGCTGAATCCGTTACCAACGCTGGACTGGAACATCGCCACGTACCTTGGAGACCCGATCGTGACGCCGCTGTTCACGCTAATGAACTTTGCGACGGGTATGGCCCTCATGGGTTTCATCGTCACGCCGCTCTTGTACTTCAATAATGTCTGGAAGGGGGGTTACTTTCCCATCAACGGCAACAGAGTGTACGACAACACGGGCGAGTTCTACAACATTTCGCGGATCCTGAACGCCGACTTCACTCTGAACCAGACGGCGTACCACGACTACAGCGTTCCACTGGTGACGACAGCGCAGATCCTCAACTACTCCGCTGCCTTCATGCTCTACGTTGCCGTCCCGGTACACATGTTTCTCTGGCATCGTCGGGATATCGCAAGTGGGATAAAAGCAGTCTGGTCGAGAAAACCACGGGAAGAAGAGTTCAAGGACGTACACAACCGGCTGATGGCCGTCTACCCAGAGTGCCCCCAATGGTGGTACCTCCTCATCCTTGTCCTCTCGTTCGTCCTGGCCTGTGTTTCCGTCAGCGCGTGGCCGACAGGCATGCCGATATGGGGCATCGTGCTGGCGGTGATGTTCACCGTCGTCTTACAGATCCCAATCGGCATGCTTGCAGCCATCACCAACATGGAGGTCTCGACTGGAATCCTAGCTATGGTTATCGGCGGCTATGCTCTCGAGGGGAAGACGATTCCCAACATGATCTTCAAGATGTTTAGCTACATGTCCACGCATCAGTCTCTCAACTTTGTCTCGGACCTTAAGCTGGCTCATTATGCCAAGATTCCTCCTCGATGGGCATTCGCCGCACAAGTTTATGCCACCTTTCTGGCGGGTTTTGTCGCACTGGGTGTCAACCACTGGGTTCTCCGCAACGTCGAGGATGTTTGTCAGGAACATCAGAGGGATCGCTTCACGTGTCCTGGGACGCACAGTTACTTCATGACTTCTGTGCTCTGGGGCGTCGTCGGTCCACGCCGCCTGTTCGGTACGGAGGGTCCTTACCGTGCCGTCACTTATGCAATCCCCATAGGTATCCTGCTCCCCATCGCCATTTACTTTATTTCGAAGCGATGGCCAACTTCGTTCTGGCGCAACGTCAACGGCCCAATCTTGCTGGCCGGGCCGTTAGGCTGGGCTCCCTACAACTGGAGCTACATGCAAGGAGTCGTGGTGTTGGCCATCTTGTTCAACTACTTCATCAAGCGGCGGTACATGGCGTGGTGGGAGAAGTATGCCTATGTGCTGACGAGTTCGTTCAGTGCAGCGATAGGAATCTCTGGTTTGTTGATGTTCTTTGCCTTGCAGCATATGAATGTGGTGCTGGATTGGTGGGGAAACCGGGTGGGAAACGAAGGAGTTGATCGCGGAGGGTTTCTGGGTGCTGATGGTAAACCCGTGCGGTGTTCGCATTTGAGCATACCTGAGCAGGGATTCTTTGATCTTGATTTTGACTGGAAGGTTTAAAAACTTAAGGTCTTACACCTGCAGCCAGCCGATACGATTGGAAGGGAAATTGCATGAGGCTTGGACAGCCTCACAGACGTCATTAGAGACACGGTACACTGCATTTCCCGTATATAAAATTTGAATAGATTTCATCCTTTCACGGAAACGAATTCAAATACGCCATATTTGAAATTGAACTTGAAATACAGACTGCTGGCGTTAGGTTTCCTGCACCAAATGACTGAAGAAACAGCCTACCCTGGATACCTTCGCATTCGATTAGTTTAGTTGTAGGCGCTGGCCGAACGGAGGACGACCCGCACTATCAGCGGTTAGCAGCAACTAAAAACAAGTGTTGACAAGGTCCTTAATGTGAACTTGGAGATGCCATGGAGAAGATCACCGCCTTGTATCTCGAATAAGTAATCTGGGCGGAGCGACTGGTGACAACGATGTGTGAACAGTATCCAAGAATTATCTGGCACAGAGCGCGAGCCGTGAGAACCTTGAACAGGTGATGAGTTACGCTGACCAGTAGACACAAATAGAAACACCTTTTAAGAAAGAAGCCCAAAATGTAGCCATCCTTCTGCCTGGCGCCTCCGAGCTGCAATGGTGATCGTAAGCGCTGGGAGTGAACCCGACAGAGTGGTTGTGTTGGCCGAACTGGCGGCCCAGCCCGAGACACCTTCACATTGAGAGATTGTGAGGACAGGCGCGCGTCAATACACCCAGAAAGTCGACTCATCAGTTGGCGCCCGAATGTTCTGAGGAGAGATTGTTGGGTCAGGAGAGGGCAAGGGCATGGGGATACGAGGGAGGCATCCAACGAAGCAGATTTTCCCGCAAACTCCTAAACGAAGGTTGGTGCAGAAACAGTGAATGATTAACCCATGGATGGACATTTCCAAGTTGCCAAAATGATGAGAAGAGAAATGACCTCAGGAATTGCTCAAGGTTGTCGATGTGGAGGGGGCTGTGCAGCTTCTTCGGCCGGCTGCCTGAAGGACTGCCTCACAGGGCTGGGTCGCCTTTCCCTTTTGGGAAAGCGCCCTCAGCCCTCTGGAGAACTTCCCTGTACCTGGTGAAGGGGCACCTCCACTGCCTGCTAGGGCAAAGCTCCACTGATGAGACGGGATCCCGCCGCGGGATGTTCTTCGGTTCCCTTTGTGGAAAAAAACATCACCATCGTCATCGCGACTTTGAGCCACGGAAATTTGCCAATCACTACCTACATTGAAGTCTGCTCTATCACTGCAGCTTGAGTTGCATTTGCACATCGTTCGACGCGAAAGTCCCACCCCCTGGATGCCCATTGGCCAAGTCCGTGAGGCAGCCAGAAGGCAATCGCCCTAGTGACCGACCCTACCACCTGGGGGCCGTTGGGGGCCGTTTCTCTGCCATTTGCACTCAATTGCAATTACGAAACATCCAAGACGCGCGGTCTTTGAATGCCAGCAGAGTCAGACACGATGACAGAAGGGTGGGGTCGAAACAAGCCAAGTCCTGAGGCGTCAGGCCGTGTTGATGATTCTGGGCCTTGACAAGTCCACGAAGCAACCTCAACGTCGCAGATTTTGGCTGGCAATTGAAGGACGAATTTGACTACATGCAGGTCCTCTCACGAATGGCCGGGTGACCTGGTACGTAATGTTGAAGGAAGCGATTAGACGCTACTGTGCCGTACGCCTCTTCAGGTACGCGCAACGGGGGGCCCGAACAATGAACAAAGGGCTTTTAGACTAGACAGGACCCAAGTTGATGAATGGCTTCCATGAGATTTTAGAACTTTGGTTCAGAATGCAGGTGGTGGCCATTTCACGCGGGCGCTGCTTTGCGCTCACTGGAGCTATTTCGTAGCATCCATGGTGCGGTACAATATGCATGTTCAATTTTCCAAGGTCATTGACACGACACACGCCCTTTGCCCATCCTGCATCAAAGCAAAGCGACATTGGAGTGGCTGCCTCTGGCTGGTTCTAGTAAAATGTTCCCTCGATTTGCTGTCCACTTGAACTGTGCGTCCCGTTGATGACAAGCATGGCACGATTTAGCTCCCGTCATTTGCATGTTGGCGGGGGAGGCCCGTGAAAGAAAAGAGGCATCCAATCGATGGCCCAGGATCATAAAACTCTTTTCGACAGTTGCTGACACCAAAACCTTTAATTACTGCAAGGCTGAGCGGCCATCGCGATGAATCTCCAAGCCAATGCTGTCATACCCTGGCAGAGGGCTGAGGCTGTGGTCAACCATCCGCCGCGCCTCTTGTCGCTAGAGTCCTTCTAGCGTCGCAGCAGAAGGGCCCTGGTGCACTAAAAGACATCAGAGGCGTCCACTACGGCTTTCCAAGCCTCGGTGGGCGGACCAGAGTTCGCCAAGGCTGTGCTCACTGGGTCGCCCAGCCACGGAAAGCCATTGCAGTAGTTAGTGCAGGGGCCCTTGCGGTATGAGTCTTGACGGTTGAAGATGGACGCCTTCAACGAATGAAGGATGCGGGAGGACGAAACCAAAGTCCGATGCAAGCCATTGTCGTTGTCGATTGATGGGCGCGCATCATGTCACGTACAGTTTGACAAGTTACGCCCTCCCCCCGATCGATAGACGTCCTTGTCTCACTCTCCCCTCTCTCCCGAGTCGCTGGCTAGAGGGCGTGTGAGAACCCCCCCCTGTCCCCACTCCGTAGGACCAAATCGTGGGCCAGGTGTGTCTTTGTCCTTTGGACTTTGGTTTCTAGCGCTACCGGCTGGCTCTTTTGCGTCTGCAGACCAAGACCTGTACTTGCGATGACTCAATGCCGAACCAACTGTGGCCGCACCCGACCCCATGATGCATTGGGACTTTGACGGGTTAAGCTGCCACAGACACAGACAGTGTGCGCAGCGTGGGATGTGCCGAACGAGTCGGAGTCGGCAAAAGCTGTGGCCTTGGCACTGGCAGGATGGGGTTCTAGATCTGCGCACTGGTAGAAGTGCGCCGGCGCGCAAAATAGCATCACGGGGGTTCGCGACCTCAGAGTTTAGGAGAGAAGAGGGTGTCGATGCCAGTTTTGGGGTCCAGTTTCACAACCAGGCCACGTCTTCAGCAGCCGCCATCGTCATCGCCAACGCTGCCGAGACGTCCTACTGGATGCAGCTCGAACAATTGAAGTCCTAGATTTCAGGCGCCTCCTTCAGCAGGTTCCTAACAGTGGCATGCCACCGAGAGATGCCCGTTTCAACACTGATCACTCGCTCCGATCACTTTGAGGCTCGTCAGTTCTTCCTCCCCAGTCTCCCGTGTCGATTCCCGTCCCTTACCCCTGGTAACCCTCGATCCCCGCAACCTCTGACTCGGCTGTGCGCTCAACGGTTGCGAACACTTGGTCGCTGGCAGCACCCTTCCATTTCTGATTGTCTCCAGGGGGGGGGGCCTATTCCTAACCCATCGCCAAACGCTGTGGCTCAGCGGCACCGCCATTAGACCCGTTCTATTGTCTCGAGGGGGAGTCATCGGCAAGGGTTGGGGGAGTGGACCCTGGGGACCACAAGGCCGCTGACAGGCGTCTGCTAGGGCCGCTGTAGCCTATGACAAGAGTCAATTAGTGGCC